>PITA01024627.1:0-25935 GCA_004023965.1 Spilogale gracilis | reverse complement strand
AGGGGAAAAAATTACCAAGAGATGAAATACTACAAATTCTTACAGTATACAAAATTCATTCATAAACTTCCTGAGTATGACTTGGTATAAATGTCATGCCTATCATACCACAACAGAATCTATAAGCATGGCTTAATTCTAGGTGTGAGGTGTTAGCCTGATGCATGTTCACCACAAGTTCGGAGCAACCCCCATCAGATCTCATACAGTATGAGAGGTTTATATAGAAATTCTAAAAGTAATATTTGATCATGTTAGGTATCGATCAGTACCATTCCTCAAGACTGGTCATGTGGATATGATCTAAGAGGCTGGCTTAGGGACCTGGGAACTTGGATATCAGTATATAGCTTCCATCTCTAACTTGCTGTGTAAACTTGTGAGTATAAATTCACTTCACTAGACTTCAGCTGAAATTAAAGTGCTAGAGGAGATGATTTTAGAATCCCTCCAACTTGAAATTCTGTAGCTACAGTACACTGTTAATTTAAGTGAGATAACAACTCTAAAATATTCCTCTGAATAATGAGTTTTTTAAAAAATCTGTAACTTTATACATTCTGATATAAGATATAAGTGTCAATGATTCTCTGTTGTTTCAAAAAATAACTTTTATAAAATTTGCACATTTTAAGAGTGTATAAATTAGAATACTACTGCACAGTAATGTCTTAGGTGAGATAATCATTTAGGATGACAGAATTTTTAGAAATAATGTTACTTCTCTGTGGGTCAAAGCAGCAATTTCTGATGTTCAGAGAATGGTATACAAAGTACACATTCAAGGGTAGTTTTATAATAACAGAATACAAACAGGAAGTTTATAGCTATATAATTTCACAAAAGTCTCAATCCTGAAAGGGAAAAAAATTGCTCTCAATCCACTACGTATTAGGTGAGATTCTTTGAACTAGTTTTATGGCTCAGACTGGTATGTTTCCACTGAAATTGCAGAAGAAGAAAGAGCATACAGTTCTGGGATTCCTTTTATGAGGAGCATTCCCCGTTTTAAACCCTGGATTCCCATTAGCAACCCCAGACAGGAAAGAGCAAGACTAAAAGCTCAAAGAATGCCGTGTGTAAAAGAAAGCTGATAGAGAGTTTCTTTGGAACAGTATAGGGTTGGTACTATTTTTCTAGAAAACTCAAGCAGCTAGTCCATGAAACAGGAAGATTTTGAATTCTGACACACGTCTACAAGGTGTGGGAGAGGATGGCAATTTTTTAACCCTTTTGACATCCGCTTCAACACCTTTACAATGGGAAGAATAACATATATTATTTGGAAAGGTCTAGAGTGGATATTTTTTAAAGCTCTGCAGTACCTACATCAAATTTTGTGGTTTTTCTACTTGTATTTAGGATTAGTATCTCATAGGGAATTTCAAGGTACTAATAAAGAGAGAGAGAGTGGGAAACTGTCTTAAATTAACAATGGTAAGCTTATACAGCACTCAAGTTTGTTACCCTTGCCAAACTCTTCTCCACTGGAAAGGACTACCTTCTACAGTTTCCTCTGACCCGGGGGCCAGGCTGTGGCTGCTCCCTACCTATGACACAGACATACATGCACCAGTGCACAAACTTACACTTGAACTTACTTCCAAAGGTCCAATCCACCTCTCTGACTGGAGTTCGCGATTCTTCCTGCCATGCTCATAGGCAAACTGTCTGCGACCTGGACACATTGTGTGTCTTCTGCAAAAAAATTCCCTCAGAGACGTCACCTGCTTCTTGACCAAGAGTGAAAGGTTGGAACTAAATAGATTGCTATTGCAAGAATTTGTGTTAGAAGACTTAACTCTGTAACAATTGTCATTATTTCTCTGTGTGAGTCAGGTCAAGAGAACATTCTGATATGAGGAAAAAGCCTGATCTGAGAACTAGTCACCCAGCTGTTGAAAGGATGAAGGACAAGCACATAGAGAAATAGGCAGAGCATTTTTGTCCTTATTTGTTCCCTTTCAACTGGCCAATAGCCAACTCTGTTCAGTAGGTGAAGTTATCCCGCACAGGGTGTGGCAAGAAAACAAAAGCAGCATTTGTTACCTTTGGTTTCATATCAAATTTATTTGATAAACCTTTGTAAAACACTGTGTCATGACAATAGAAACTGCCTTGACTCTATGTTGATGCAACTGTTTTTGGATCTTTTTTTCTCTGCACATAAAACTAAGTTTGCCTTCTGTAGATGAGTTTTCAATTCCTGCTATTACATGCTTCACTTACACAATAAGCAGATCATAGAAGCTTTAGCAGTCTACAGTGACTGTTGTTGGTGATGGCATGAGTCAAAGAAAAGGTGTGGAAGCTCAGGAAAGAGAACAGAGTGAAAAGTTAAAGTAGGCACAGTGCTTTAAAATCGCTCTGCCTTTGTGAACTGAAAATGCAACAATTCAAATACACCCTTAATGAATTTTTAATGTTACTCTATTTTTCATCACATAGCTCACTCCAGGGGCGATTTTCAGAACCCGTTCCTTGAGACTCATGTGGTGACTCCAGACAGGTACGTTCTGTAGAGGCAGAACATAAAGAGAAAACAAGTCTTTTTGTGTTTCTACAGTGCAGAGGACAGGTTCTCTGATGGGAGAGAAAACAATTACCTGTGTGTAAGAGACGATAGCTTATTAATCATTATTTCCTTATATTTTAATTTTTAGTCTAATAGTAATATATAAATGAGAACAGTGTAACTCTAGCTAACTGAAACAAGGGGATTTGTGGGAAAGAAGGAATAGCATATCTCTTAATTTACCATGACTGTAAGAACCAGCCCAAATAGAGTTTTCTGAAAATCAGTTTGGGTTCTAAAATAAACTGAGTATACTCTGCCTTTATTTTCTCTTAATGTCAAAGACCATGATATAATCAAAAAAGCATGGGCTTTGGCCTTTAAAATATCCTAATTCAGATCCCAGCACCACTACCTTTTGGCTATGAATCACTTGGAAAAAACACAAAAGCTCTGATTATTAATATTGAATTGTATGGGAATGAGTTTATCACATCTAATTCTTATTAAAATCTGAAGTAAAATGTTTACCCCAAGACATATTAATTTTTCTTCTCTCTTCTTTCTCTTCCTTCCCTCCCCTTTCTCATCTGTCCTCTGCTTTTCCTCCTTCCTTTTTTTCCCTCTTTGAAGTGAGGTGTGTATGTTAAAATCCATCTTATTCCACAAACATGTCATTTGACACAGGGCAAAGTACTAAACTTTTCTCACTCTCTTTTTCTTCACCTATGAAACTTTTATTAACCTTTATGTAATGTATTACATCAAATAAAATATATGTGAAAATCTCCTCATATAAGTATTAAAAAATAGATTTCTTTCCTTCATTTGTTAAGTTTACTCTAAACTTTGTGATTTTAGAAAACCATTGTGTTTATATATATTTTACTTTTCCTACTTCTTTGACTTGCTGATTGATAAATTTGGGATAGTACATGAACTTGGTAGTATGAAGGAACATACTGTATTCAAAAATACCTAATATCTAAGCTCTGTTCACTACACCAGAAACATATAAGTGAACAACATGGACAAAACCCCTGCATTACATAGTAGCATTTTAGAGGAAGGAGGCAAACAAAACACACAAGAGATGTCATAAATAAACAAGTCTGGCTAAGAACAAATATAGGTAGTCTAGAGATTTTTTGAAACATCATAAAAATTGAGAACTAGAGGGGGCGCCTAGGTGGTCAGCCATTAAGCATCTGCCTTATGCTCAGGTCATGATCTCAGGGTCCTGGGATCGAGCTCCACATCAGGCTCCCTGTTCAGTAGGAAGCCTGCTTCTCTCTCTCTTACTCCCCCTGCTTGTGTTGCCTCTCTAGCTGTGTTTCTTTCTGTCAAATAAATAAATAAATAAATAAATAAATAAATAAATAAATAAATAAAATCTTTAAAAAATTGAGAACTAGAAATTAATTTAACCTCATATAAAAATTGCACTCGATCTATTAGCCCCCTTTGAAGAATTTTATGTCACCATTTTAACCAGTCTTTTTTTATTTTCCTGGTTTTCAGCAATAAGTCTCAAGTTTCAAAAAATGTTGATTTCAGTTAGTGCTTTCATTCCCCCAATAAATAGATCTACTGCTATTCAGGACTCTGGTTAGATTCTTAATGTCTAAGTGAACCTATTATACACCTGCTCACCGGGCTAAGATTCTCTCAGAAACACAATAAAATATGAAGCTGATTTTTTCCTAGAAATGACAGTAAAGTAAGTAATGCTTTCACTTTTTCCCCAAATCCAACAGGAACTTGGGAAATCAATTATTTTAGGAAATCTTGCAATATACCAAACCACCCTGTTTTATATCCTTGTTATATAGTTGACTACTCTCAATGTTATTGAGATTCTCAATGTTATTGAGAGTCATCTATTTTCTCCTATGATTTTGTCTTCAAATCCTTCTATTTAAAATATATATATATGTGTTTATTTATTTATTTATTTTAAAGAGAGAGAGAGAGAGAGAGAGAGAGAGAGAGAATGAGAGAACACGAGCACACACAGGCAGGGGAGGGGGAAAGAGAGAGAGAATCCAAGCAGACTCCACACTGAGCATGGAGCCCCACACAGGGCTGGATCATGACCTGAGATCATGACCACCCTGAGATCATGACCTGAACTAAAATCATGAGACAGCCACTTAACCAACTGTGCCACCCAGGTACCCCAAACCATTCTATTTTAAAATCTGAAACAATTATTTCTTTATTTACTTTGTGCTAGGTGAATGAGTTTTACATAATTACCCACTGTTTTGAAAATTTTTTTCACCAATTTTCTCTTTATGAATCCTTACTGCTCACGTGAAGAAACCTAGTCCTGTCCTACGGATGTGATTCATTCCTCACATCTATCAGGAAGTTGGAAGTCTAAGTCCCTTTCAAATTTTTAGTGCATATTTCAGAATATTGCTCCTTTATCATGTGAATCTTATGTTAAATTGCTCTAACCTACTGTTCCCCATTCTTATTCCCAGGGAAATTCTGCTTTTTTGATTTGACCTCTTAAACTTCTTTTTTTTTTTAAAGATTTTATTTATTTGACAGAGAGAAACACAGCCAGAGAGGGAACACAAGCAGGGGGAGTAAGAGAGGGGGAAGCAGGCCTCCAGCCGAGCAGGGAGCCCGATGTGGGACTCCATCCCGGGTCTCCGGGATCATGACCTGAGCTGAAGGCAGTCGCTTAACCAACTGAGCCACCCAGGCGTCCCTGCATAGGTTTTCTTTGATCCAAGTGAGATGAGAGGAACCTACATATCACTTAATCCTAAATTCTTTGGGATGCCTTAGTGCTATTCCCATGTAATAAAAAGGAAATCATGTACACATAACTCCTTATCTTTAACAAAATGCTTTTCATTTCTTTTCCTACTTTATTTTATCATAATAACTTACCTCCTTGGTCCAGAGTAGTAAGTTTTCTTATTTTATAAATAAGCCAATAAAGACATTAGGATAAAGCTGGAAATCGCCCTTCTTGCTACCAAGTCCAATAGATAAAGCAGAGAATTCTGGCCAACAAATTTGGATTAGACTGGCTTTGGCTATTTCCATTCATTAAACATGATTATAACCAAATTTCCACCCAGTTTAATGCCATATATATATGGCGTGCACACACACACACACACACACACACACACACAGAGTATGTGTATGTACACGTACATGTCAGAATATTTATATCCATATCCATGATTGGTCTATTTTATTTCCTCAAAACATTTTTTTCCTCTTTAAATTGCTTTTGATAGGGAGAGAAAGGGCATATGAAGACCATTGGGTGAGGCATTGTTATTGTCGAGAGCATCAACCCTAATCCTTCTACTAAGAGCTGAAGGTGTAAAGTTTCACATGTTGCCGTCCTCTTTCTTATTTTTCCCTTATCCATAGTGGAATCTTAATCTTCAGACAACATGGACCTAATTTTTTTATATAACCACCCATATTTTTCTTTTCCTCTCACTTTTTCAACAAACCAATTAGTCTGGTTACAACTATAGTAGCTAGGTATATTCTTCTTTCTACCCTATATAATAAGATTAATGAAATATCTTTATTCTGCCGTCTATATTGTAAAAAATTGGGCATACCTTCTATATTAGTCAAAAACACATTACTAAGTATAGTAAAATTGCATTGTGGAAAACAATAAGTATCTTAATATATTTCCCTACTCCTCACTTCTTATTGATAGTGAATAGCATAATTAGATATTCATAAGTGAAGTCTCCTATGATGGTTAGTGTATATTAGCATCAACAAACTGCAATGTATCCATACATAAAACTCAGTTCAGTTTGAAAGTTCCTTCTTAAAAAGAAACCATGGCAAGTTTGTGTTCACATTATGGTATGGTGAGATGGATGATAATGGTAAGTTAGGTGTAACTATAAACATATTATTAATACATGTAGCCACACTGCAACTTAAATTGACAAAAGTCATAGAGACACAAGGTGGGGTAACTAAAATGAGACCATTAAGTAGAAATTTGAGCAAAAAATTGAGATTTTTTTGCTTCGATACATAATTCTTCTTGGCTTTTATATGCACTGCCTTCAAAACAGTTTGAGCAACTAAGTGGTTTTATCAGTAAAAGAAATTGGATGCTCAGAAATTATATCATTATTTAGTAAAAGTCTCTAAAGTAACAGGACAGAAATTTTACTTTATCTAGTTTTTAATTCATGTAATTATAGCATTGATGAATTTCTTTTATGAACAGGTCTTGCAAATCTTAAAAGGTAATTACAATTTCATTTACAATACCAACAAAAAGAATAAAACACTTAGAAATAAATTTAACAAATAAAGTGCAGAACTAAAACTATGTAAGCTACAAAACATTGTTGAAAGAAATTAAAGAAGAATTTGGGATTATGGAAAAGCATCCTGTGTTCTTGAATCAGAAAATACCACATTCTTAAAATGGCAATACTCCTTGAACTGACCTATAGATTCAAAAAATTGCTATCAAATCTTAGATAATTCCTTTTAGAAATTTAAAAGCTGACTCTAAAATTCATAAGCCTTTACAAGAGATGTGGAATAGCCAAAACAATGCTGAAAAAGAAGACTCACATTTTCTGATTCCAAAACTTCTACAAAGCAGTGATAATCAAGACAGTGTGGTAATAGTAGAAAGATAAAGATATATCTCAATGAAAAGGAACTAAGAGTCAAGAAATAAGTCCATACATAATCTATGATCAACTGATATTTGACAATGGTGCTGAGACCTTTCAATAGAGAAAGAATTGTCTTTTCACTAAACTATGCAGAGGCAACTGGATGACCCTTTGCCAAAGAATGAAGTTGAATCCTTACCTCATTGCATATTCAAATATTAAATCAAAATGGATCAAAGACCTAAATATGAAAGCTAAAATTATAAAACAAGAAAACAATTGGCTAAATATTGATGAAATTGACAAAGCTTTCTTAGATATGACAGTAAAAACACAAGTAACAAAAGAAAAATAGATTAAATTGGACTTCATCAAAATTAAAAAACTTCTATGTCTCACCATGAAAAATCCAGAGAGTGAGACAACATTGCAGCTAATATATATGATAAAATGGTTGCATCAATGATGTATAAAGAACTCTTAACATTTAATAATAAAATACAAATAATCCAATGAAGAATGGGCAAAGGATCAGAATAGATATTTCTCCAAGGAAATCACACAAATGACCAATAAGTACATGAAAAGATGTTCAGCACCGTTATCAGGGAAATGCAAAACAGAACCACGGTAGATACCACTTCATACCAGCTAGGATGGCTAAAATAAAAAACTCAGAGAAAAAGTGTTGGTGGGGATGTGGAGAAATTGGGATTTTCATACACTTCTCTTTGGGATGTATAATCGGGCAGCAGTTGTGGAAAACAGTCTGGCAGTTCCTTAAATGTTCATACACAGAGTTACTATATAACCAGTCATTCTACTCCTAGGTATTTGCTCAAGAGAAATGAAAACATACATGCACACAAAACCTTGAATCTGAAATTTTATAGCATCATTATTCATAAGAGACAAAAGGTGAAAACAAATCAAATGCCCATGGATAAACAAACTATGGTATGTATATGTATATGTATTGAAAACATGCCAACTGAAAGAAGTCACAAAATACCACATATATAATCAAATTCACATGAAAATCCAGATTAGGATATCTATAGGGACAGAAAGTAAATTACTGGTTGTTTGGGAGTGAAGGGGGAGTGAAATGGGAGCATAAGATGGTGATGGTTAAAGGATACAGTTTTCCTTTTTGAGGTGATGAAAGCATTCTCAAATTAACTATGGCAATGTTTGCACTTATCTGTGAATACACTAAAAACCATTGAATTTTACACTTAAATGAGTGAACTGCATGATGGATTATATTTCAATGAGCAATTAAAAATATAATTATTCTTCAGATGACTAAGGTTGTCTAGAAAATTCATTATGGTTGAATATAAAACATATTCAGCTTTTTAAAAAGATAAAATATAAAACTAATTATAATTATATTGACTTGTTTTGCTTTAGAAAAAATTATTGCCCATTTATCATTGGCAGATTGAAGGTCAGTCTATTTAAAGCCATTGAGCAAAATCTTAAAAATCTTTATTTTCAAATTTGAAAGGGCTCACTTTTCTTTAATTTTATAGTACAGTTTCCACATCTCTTTCCTTCTCTACTTGAGAACTTTGTTATGTCAAACTCCTACATGAAGTTCCAAAGACCAACTTCCAACTGTTTTTCATCTTCAGGTAGTGACATAGACATCTCTGGTTCTCTCTACCTAAAGCGGGTTAGGTGCCCCTCCTAGATGCTCCTTCAAGGACATCATGCTTATCACACTGATTTATTATTTTCAGAAAATTTACCTTTTTTAGTTCAATGACTTTTTATTATCTTATTCTCAGCCTGTATCATAATGCTTACATAAAATGTGTGCTCAATCAATGCTTGTGAATGAAGGAGCAACTGTTGAAAAGGCAACTTATCTGGTGGCTGGATAAAAATATGAAGATGTTAACTGATGAATGTATCACCAATTAAATGAATTTATTCTAGGCATGACATTAAAGAGTGTGTCTTTTGGGCCTGGGTTGTTCAGTCCATTAAGTATCTGCCTTCAGCTCAGGTCATGAGATCCCAGAGTCCTGGGATGGAGCCCCAGGGCAAGATCCCTGCTCAGCAGGGAGTCTACTTCTCCCTCCCCCTCTGAATCTCCCCACCTCTGTGTGTGTGTGTGGTTCTGAAAGTGTGTCTTTTCTGTATTTCCTATTACATTTCTACCTCAAAGAAAACTAAAATACATACCTCATTTAACAAAATAGTGTTTTTTCAATGGTTTGGTGGAGGATGAACAAAAAGAAATCCAGTCTACAAACATTGACTGCCAACCACCAACTGTATGCGGAACAGTATCCTTTCTAATCTCTTACCACGCAAAACATAAGTGGAAGTTTCCAGTCTTGATTTTGTGAGCTCCTCTAAAAAGTATAGTTCATCTTTTTATCCCTGTGTTTACCTCAGAGCCCAATTTCTAGTAGGAATAGTGAGGGGTGGGAGGGAATGACAGAAAGGGAAAGCAAAATTAAAGATCTAGATCATCTGATGAATTCAGTTACAATTTCCAGCTTGGTTCTTTGTAAAGTGGTAACTCTGAATTGTATAGAAGAATTCCAGTTGTTTCTATTGATTCAGCAATTCAGCCAATTGCCATATTTCCATCAGAGAATCAAAATATTGTGATGTTATCATAATATCTTCACCAAATTCTGGTCCCTATTCTTGTAGGTATTAGTGATGATTTTCCTTTCTTTTTTTTTTTTTTTAAGATTTTATTTATTTGACAGAGAGAAACACAGCCAGAGAGGGAACACAAGCAGGGGGAGTGAGAGAGGGAGAAGTAGGCTTCCCGTCGAGCAGGGAGCCCAATGTGGGACTTGATCCCGGGTCTCCAGGATCATGACCTGAGCCGAAGGAAGTCACTTAACCAACTGAGCCACCCAGGCGCCCCGATTTTCCTTTCTAATGCAAACCTCAAAAATGATTTTAATTAGCATGGGAATTTTATGCCACACTCATCATTCAGTCATTTTCGTGTGTGTGCACTAAACTGTTTTGCTTATGGTTCATATATATTCTCACGTAGTTATAATTTCATTATTCTAGTTTTATTGTTTACACCAATGAGTTATATTACTTTTATACTCAAATTATTATTGTTATTATTATTATTATTATTTTGTTGTGCACTGTTAAAACCAAAAAGAACTATTTAAACAAATGATTGGTCTTTTTAATGGTACCTACATACTAGCTTCAAATTTAGTAATTACTCTTCAGAGATTGAAGGTGATATAACATATTTCAGCAATCCTAGGCTTTTTTCAAATAGCAATTGGATTTCAGGAAGAAGTCTGCTTTTGAAATTTTTTTTCAATTCTGGCTTTCAATCCCAAAATAGCAGTTTTTCTTATTCTTCATTGCTTCTCCATCAGATTCAGGAAGCTGGTAGAAACATAATGGAATTAAAATATTATTTTTTCTCTATTTTTTTTAAACTTCAGAGGATACTGCTCTAATGTTTGGATAACTAAGTCAGTGTTACCTCCTAAGGATGATTTATCTTCTTTCTTGTCACCCAGTGTACTACCTGTGTGTTTGCCTGTCAACAGTCTTCCTCATTCTCTCTATATATACATATGAAATCCCATTCCTCAAGATGAATTTCTTCTTTAAATCTGTATATGTGCTAATGGACTTCAAAAAAATAGGAAAAATAAATATAGTTAAATATAAAATATAATTGCACAAAACTTTTAGAAAAAAAGACAGGAGCGAATTTTCATGATCTAGGCCTAGATAAAGAATTCTTAGAGTTACTTACTGTAAAACATAAAGTTGAAAAATTGGACTTAATCAAAATTCTTAAATTTTGCTCTGTAAAAGACCCTTATTAAGAGGACCAAAAGATGGGAGAAAACATTCACAAAACACATATCTGACAAGACCAGTGTCTAGAATTAAAAAAAAAAAAGCTCTCAAAACGCATTAAAAAACACACATATAACAATCTAATTAGAAAATGTGCAAAAGACATGTACAGAAATTTTGCCAAGGTATACAGATGGCAAATATGCACAAGAAAATGTGTTCATGTTATTAACCTTCAGGAAAATGCATATTAAAACCTCAATGAGGTATTATTACATAATAATCAGAATGAATAAAATAAAATTGGTGACCACACCAAACACTGCAAAAATTCAGAGAAACTGACTCACTCCTATATTGCTGGTGAGTATATGAAGTGGTACAACCACACTGGGATACAAGTTGGCTGTTTTTGTTTTTGTTTTTGTTTTCTAAAACTAAGCAGGCAACTACCATATGGCCCAGGAATTATAGTTCTGGTCACAGAAAAACCTGTACGTGAATGTTCATTGTAGCTTTATTCATATTATTCAAAGACTGGAAACAACCAAAATATCCTTCAATGGGTGAAGTATTGAATAATGCAAATTCACATCATGGAATAGGACTCTGCAATAAGAAATGAACAAACTGTTGTTAGATGGAACAACTTGGATGAATCTTTAGAGAATTATATTGAGTGAAAACCCTAATCCCCAAAGGTTACATACTGTTTAGTCTATTTTTATAGCAATATTATAATGATGTAATTATAAAAATGGAGGACAAACTAATGGTTTTCAAGACTGCGATTGGGAGGTGTTATGAAATATGTGCGGTTTGAAAGGAGGCAATATCAGAGATACTTGTGGCAATAGAAATGCTCTGCATGTGGCTATGGTTGTAGATACACAAACCTATACATGTGATAAAATTGTGTAGAACTAAATACACACACAAGACCACCCATACAGGTATAGGGAAAACTGCAGAAATCTGAATGTGATCAGTAGATTCCATCTATGTCAATATTCTACAATTCTGTATTGTAGTATTGAAAGATGTTTGTTTCCATTGGAGAAAAAAATGGGTAAATGGTATGTGAAATATCCCTGTATTATTACTTACAACTGCATATGAATCTATAATCTAAAAATAAAAAAAACCTAAATCAAAAAAAAAAAAAGCAGAAGAAATAACCATTCACTTAATGTTTTATGGTGCCTTTATTTCTTCGACATTTCTACTTTCCTATTTGGTACTTCTAACTTTAGGAAGGTGATGTAACATAGTTCAGTATTTTAGAGATAGATGGGACATTTCCATCCAGAAGTTTCAAATATTAGCAGGTGAGATGTAAACAAGTGCAATGCTGAATTTACAGTTCCCCCACAGCAGGTGTAAAGATATCAGTTTCCAGCTTTCCTCAAGACCACCAGGGCATTTTGCATTCTGAATGCTGAAGCAACACATTCAGTTATTTCCTGGGAATAAATTAAACCTCTAAGTATATTGACACCCTGAAATTCAGATAACCTCTTATTCCTAGAGTAGGAAAACCTGGCTTGTTATCTGCAAACTAAGGAAAAGAAAACACTTTTTTAAAGATTATTTATTTATTTATTTGGCAGAGAGAACCATAGCAAGAGAAGGAACACAAACAGGGGGAGTGGGAGAGAGAGAAGCAGCCTTCCCGCCAAGCGGGGAGCCTGATGCGGGGTTCAATCCTGGGACTCCCGGTTCATGACCTGATCCGAAGGTAGATGCTTAACTGACTGAGCCACCCAGGCACCCTAGGAAAAGAAAATCTTTAAGAAAAAAGACACTGGGTAAAACAGTTAGACTTAAGGGAAACCATAAAAACATATCAATTATGATTAATTAGAAGTCTGGATTAAAGAAAATTCTTTAATGTAATAAAATTTTCATCCAATTATGATCCAAGCCTGGAGGAATAGGATTTTCTAATGTTAGCAAAGAGAACTATTACGTTTTAAAAAACTAAAAGAAATCCGGAATGGTTGCGGTCTAGTGTGTACGAGAGGATGATGGCTGTCCCATAAAGTGGGCCACTTTTTGAAGGTCATACTATGGACTCTTTACTTAATCACAAGAAAAACAGACAGCTCTGCAAGATAGTGAATAGAAGAGAGAGATGAACATATTGGGTTTTTAAGAAAGACATTGTCTCTCAAATATTCCTCAAAACTTCATGGTTGACCCAATAGTGTCTTAGCAACATGTTATGAATATATTTCAGTGGATAAAAACAATTAATGAAGAATTTTTTTGAGTGGGATTGAATGTGCTATATTATTAAATAGCTCTAGGAAAGTTTTCCATGATACCCTGTTAGTTAAAAAACAAACAAGCCACTAAATTGTAGATGTAGTATACATTCCATTCTGTATAAAAACAATATAAACCCATAACCTATACATATATTTAATGTATTTATTATACTATAAATGTATATATTAATATATTATTATAAGTATATTTATATATTAATATATTTGCAAAGGCAAGGAAAAACATGAAAAACAGCAAATTATTAGCATTGGTTCCCTTAGGAAATTGGGAATTGATGAGAGACAGCAAATTTTAGTTGAATGAAAACAATATTTTTGACTAGTTGAGTACTTAAGTTTCACCTGTGAAATTCAAATGGTGGAAATACATGAATTGAGTGAAACAAATAGAGATGCTCCAGACTCCAGAACACTGCTATCCAGTAGAAATGTACTGCAAGTTCCAAATTCGAGTCACATATGTGTTTTAGAAATTTTCTAAGAGCTACATTAAGTGGTAAAAAGAAACATGAAACTAATTTAATTCATATATTTTAACCCAGGGCATCCAAAATACTATCATTTCAACATGTAGCCAATGTAAATATTAATGAGATATTCTGCACTGTTTTCATACTAAGTCCTTGAAGTCCAGTGTGTGTTTTACATTTATAGACATTTCAGGTGCTTAGTAGCCTTAAGTCGATGGTAGCCACCATACTGGACAGTGCAGCTCTAGAGGAAGCTGATGGTTTTGCTCCTGGTAAATTTCACTGGCAGAGGCAACTTCATTCTTTGCCAACTCAGTGACAGCATGACCATATTTGGCCCTGGTCTCATGGTCTCAGTCTCACGTCAGCTTCATATTTTCCAGCTCTATCATTTTTCAGTTGAGAAGACTTAATTTTATTTCAGACATTTTATTATTACCAGATTGAGTATAGAATTATCACAAAATTTACAGTTGAAGCAAAAATGATGAACTGCACTTCTTAGAAAATGTTAAGATACCAGCTTTTTAAAAAATCTGTGAACACAATTTTGTAGGGAGAAAAAGGTAGTATTTTCCAAATTTGGACTGTGAGAAGTTTGAATGACTATAAATATTTTCTACTGAAGGAGGAGAGTAAAGTAGACAAAAGTCAAAAAAAAATAAGAACTCATTAGTCAAGACATTTATGATCTTGTATCTCATCTAATATCCACATGAAGAGTTTTTCTTTAAGCTCTAACTCAACCACTGAGTAGCAGGATAGATTTGGATAATTGCCATAAATGCCCTGAACCTTCGTTTCTCCAATTATCTCTGGATAACTTATTTAATATATTCCAAAATACTTTCTAAAGTCATGTGATAACATGATATAAACAAAGCTCATTGTAATATATTGTGAAATAATTAGAATAATATATTTGAAATTGAATTTAAGGAGACTTACAGGAAGTAATTTCTAAATGTAAATTACTGGGAGGTCTGAATTTTGAAGAAGACAAGGAAAAAATGTAATAAAGCTAAACTGAAGAAATAATTTTCCAAATGGTGAGTATATTCATAGATTTAGCTCTTTAAAAATTTAAGTCATTGTAAACATATTGACAGAGTCACACAGATGCTTTTTGCCCAGAATATTTTTAAGGGTACTGTCTAAACTCTTCTGCTACAAACACAATGCACAATAACTAAGAATGGACAGATTTCAGGGCTTGATGTCTACTCTTCAACCAGAAGTCATGGGACTGGACAGTCACCCACTCCACTAAATCCCAGAATTGGTAAGGATCACTGAATATTAGAAGAGTGCATATTTATATCACTGGTTACCCATACTACTTCTATACTGGCTGAGAAATTGACTGCTTCTTTGAGAATAACAGCATAAATTTCCTTTCTTTACACCTCAAAGGTCACCCAAGATATTTCATTATTTAGATTTGTGTGTTCAGTTACTAAAGTGTGTTGAGTTGCTATCCAGGTCAAGGCAAGAAAATAGTTATGCTTTTGCAGTATTTTAATTGCCAGCCAATAAATAAAATATCTAATTTAAGAAAATTTGATATACAAATATCCAACTTATGAAACAGTTACATTTTGGGGATGATTATCACTTTGAAAAATAATTCATCATTTTACAAAATAATTCACTATTATTTTTTTTCTTTTTTTACATAGCCAGTTTCCTTCTGAAGTTAATACAGAATTATTTACACAGATATTTTCAGGAATACATCTATTGCAAATGGTGAAGTACATCTTCATAGCATTTTCTCTTGTAAAAGCGTTTTTCAAAATAGATGACAAATGAAGTGCTATGAATATAACCTCTTCTATTAAAGTTAAACTGAATTTTTAAGACATTCTTCCACCAAAACCTGGCAATAAATAAATAAGTAAAGATGAGCAACAAAGAACAAGGTCAAAATTATATAAAACATGAGAAACATTATTTATACAAATGAAGGTATGATGTCAAACCTCTCTTTGGTGTTTAAGAATTTATGTTCATACAAATATGAGTGGAAATGAAAAGAAACCCCAGATTACTCATTTAAAGACCTCCAAAAATATCATCTTTCTATTTGCAATCCTGCTGTTTTATGTTTTCTTATTCTTTCCCTACTCTTCGTCTTCATTAATGCTACTTAATATCACTATCTATTCAGAATAATGTTCAATCCTAAGACATATTGTACTAACAACATCTAATATTTTGTTTAAACTCATAAATGCATCTGTTAGTGACATCTGAGTGTTGTTAAAAATCATCATTTTCAGAACATGAGAAGCAGGGGGTTACTGGCTCTAAGTAAATCCCTCTGTTATCACCATGTTTCCCTGTAAAATATCAGCAGCCTAACTCCTGAAAAAAATAAATTCCTGGGAACCTATTTTGTTGCTGTTGCTTTTATTGTCAGTGGTGGTATCTGAAGGAACAGAGGTCATTTGAAATTAAATTCTGGAAATTATGTATAATGATGATGTATATGGTTTTCACTTCGGATATAACAGTATTAGAAACATAAGCAGCAAAATATAATCATTGGAAAACACCCCAAGTATTGAGAATATGTCTATGTTCCCTTACTGCTGAATGTCTGTCTGATTTAGAACTAGTTAGGGGATTTTGCTATCCCCAGGGCTTACAGTGAATCCAAACATACTTGAGATAAAGGTATGCTTGAGGCAGTAAGAACATTAGCCCTATTGTATTTTTCTAAACTTACCAGGCCCATTTCCCTATCCTGAGGACAAAACCAAATATAGGAAAGAGTAGAATCTCAGTGCCTCTGGGTTGTGGCTTATGTGAAAACTAAAGTCTGGTATTTCCAGTTAAATTCTGATATCCCATACCAAATATATATTTTTTAAAATCTAACTTCTAGGGGCGCCTGGGTGGCTCAGTTGGTTAAGCGACTGCTTTCGGCTCAGGTCAAGATCCTGGAGATCCGGGATTGAGCCCCACATCAGGCTTCCTGCTTGGTGCAAAGCCTGCTTCTCTCTCTCTCGGTCCCTGTGCTTATGTTCCCCCTTTCGCTGTGTTTCTCTCTGTCAAATAAAGGAATAAAATCTTAAAAAAATAAAATAAAATAAAATCTAACTTCTATAATATGATTGAGTCTAAAGAATCACATGTGTCTTTAATTTTGTGGACTCCTCTTGCTTTACAAGAGGGAACTGAGATTTATGGAGTTTACCAAACTCATTCTCTCTCAAAATACACCATTTCAGAAGTAGTAACAGTAACCCCTATACATGCATGTTTTTGCTTGGTCTGTTTAAGTTCGGAGAGGCAGTTACATATTGCAGTTACGGGCATGGCCCTGGAGGGACCATCATAGCTCCATCATTGGCTGTGAACCTTCACCTAATTAGTGCTGGCTTCAGTTTCTTCATCTATAAAGTGGGGACAAGAATAGTAGGATTGTTGTGAGTAGTACATAGGTGTTTATTCTTGCGCTGCATATAGAATAGTGGCTGGCACTGTTACTGATGTTATTCCTTATTTCCCATGTATGGTAATCAGAAACTATGCAATTTGGGGTCAATGCTAAATCATACAAGTTGTTTAGTTCAGGGTGGTAATTTCTGAAGTAAAACAAACTCAGCATTTTTCTAATGCTGTGAAATACATGCTAATTATATGTGGTGAAGGAACTTCTCTTTCCATGGTGGCTTAAATAGACATGTTATATAACTTAAACTTTATGAAGTTTCCAGTGCCTATTTATATCAGGTAAAAACACTTTCTTTTTAGTGGTTCGTGAGTGAGTGTAATATAATAGAGATTATCTTGAATACAATAGAAGAAACAAGTACTTAAGAATGTTGTCCCTCTGGGAAAAGCTTTATATCTACTGCTGCAATTAATAATGATTTGGGGTGAGTTTAATTCTAAAGAAATATAAATTAGTCACGGGGAAAGATGAGGAAACCATTAGGTTTTTGTACTTCTTTTGAATTAGCAACAATGTCGCACTGATTGAAAATACAATTTAACTTTGCTTAGATTTAGAGTTTAGAATGAATTTATTTTTATCTGGTTATTATGAGAATGCAATCATCTTGCTTTGTTTAAGGTGCATTAACTATTCTAATTCACTGTTATTCTTTTCTAGCACTGAGAACTTTCACTACATTTTGAAATTCTGTTATTCATAAAGCCTGATATTTATACTGACTAGCAATTGAAACCAACAAAGGTCATTAAAAAAAATCTTGAAATAAAACTTTGTCATGACAATATCTCATTAAAAATCATCACTCATCAGTACTTATTAAGACAAACATTTATTTTATTTACTGAAAAGAAAAACCGGGCAAACTAAAACTCCAAAGTATACCTGACTTCCGTTTTAAGAGGGTGTTTGAGCATGACTCCATGAGAAGAGGGCTTGCTTACTTTAATTTGTGCTGTACTTATTTACATGTTAATAAATAATTTGGTAATATTTGTATATTAAAGCCAAACTGTAGGGCTGACTGAAAAGTCTTTGATGAATAACCATCTCTAAAGACCCTAAAAAAATTATGAAAAGCTCGAATATTTCAGCTACATTGTTTTTTGCATATAAAAATATCTATCATAGGAGTCAACTACCACATGAAGTAAGTTGCATTTGTTTTAGTTGAAAAAGAGAGCTAAAAATTTCCTGTGGATTATTGCAACAGTACAAGAATACACGGTGCATTTATTTATTAACCTCACCACCCCCCCCAAAAAAAGGTAAAACAAATTGTGAAAGCAAAAGCTGGTTTCAAAACCGGGTTTCTGATAGCCTTTGCCTTAGTTAAACATGTTACACGTTAATATGCCACAGTTGATAAATGATATAAAGTGTAAGTTAGCTTTTGCTAGTTTTCCTCCTACCCAGAGCACTATGGAAAATATGTATACGTATGATCAACCCTTCCGCCTTCAAGTATCATAATCTTGTGGTCACGTAGTCCTCGTGGGTGACTGTGTCTGTGAGGTTTCCGTCATAGTCTAGACTAGAGTCTTCTTCTTTTGCATGCTTCTCCTTTGGTATGATCGGAACAGTGTCCTCCACCACCACCTTCTCCGACTTGAAGGAACACACTCTCTTGCCCACCTGTAAACCCAGGGAGTCCGTATTCCTTTCCCGGTGGTCTACTAATATACATTGTTCACTGAGACCGGGGATGTTCAAGTCACCCCGCGAAGCAAATCCTCGAGATTCCAGTTGAATATTTCTCTCCAGTGGTCTTTCGGCCTGTTGACGAGTAACTTCTTCTGAAACAGAGAAGATTTGGTTTGCATTTTGCTCAGCAGCGTTTTGTTTTGATCGTCTGTGAAATAACCCGAAGTTTTTGATATCGGTCACAAAATTCACTTTTCTCTGCTTCTCCCTCGGGGGCTCCTGCACCACCAGGGCCGAGCCATTGCTTATGTTGTGTCTTTCGGAGGCAATGGCGGCTGATCGCGGGTGAATCAGCGTGGTCAGGTCGAAAAGGCTCAAGTTCTTTCGCTTATCCTTGCCGCTGCCTTCGTTGTCACTCTTTTCATCCGAGTCCGCTGAATTAGAGGACTCCTTCGCGGCCTGAGCCGCCTGTACTGGAGAGAGTTTGCTTCCTCGTAGCAACCCTAGGACTTCAAAGCGGAAACTGGAAATGTCTTGCTTTAGTTCCTAAGTGGGATGTAAAATGAAGGAATTAGCTTAGGACCTAAACAAATAGACATCAGGAACCATCATGAGCATGCTTCATATAGGGCTCCGATGTGTTTTCACTCATTTTTAAGAGCGAGGATTCCGCTCTGCTGCGGTTTTCTCCCTGGACTTGAGTCATTTTGATGCCTGCTAATTTCCCTATTGGAGCTCTCCTGTCACATGGAGACTTCATGGGCTCAATGCAAAAACAAACAAGAGTATATTGGACTTCTGTGGGACTGCAGTTTCGAATGATTCCTCTCCAAAGGCTTCATCTGCTTTCAAGGCACCTCTCGTTCTCTCAGTGATGCATTTTTAAAAGATTTGTAATATTAGCACATTTTGCTGTCCCAACGGCTATCTAAAACAAAATAATTACAGTGCCGTCTGCCCTTCCAAGAGTTGGAAACTACCTTCAATTGTTTCCACCTTGGAGTAGAATTTATCTCAGCATCTGGGTCAGCTTCAGATTGGACAGCATTTCTTAGATTCATCCTTTACTTTTATCTTTTTGGACAACTGAATTCTCAGTAATCCTAATCTTTTTGGACAACTGAATGCTCGGCCCTAACCTGACCATGGCCTTCCCGGTGGCCTCCTGCCTCCAATCTATCTCCCAAAGCACCATGAACATTCAACTGCAAAATTTGGATGTTGTAGCTGCAAAGAATGTTTGGGATCCTGGACAACTCCTGAACAACTTTCAACCTGTGTTCTGTATTTTACAATTCATCTACCTTCTTAGCAAAGCAGCAGCTTATTTCTCTTATCAGACCCATTGCTTTTCACTGTTAAAAGAGTCTTCTGGAGGGTTTTTTACTTGTTTGTTTTTGCCTCTATGATCTTATTGACTTTGCTCATTCTTCCAAAACCTCTAAGAACTCAGGCAGAATAACAAAGGCATTTTATACACATGTGCAAGCATATATACATCACATGTATTCCAGCTATCTCTTCCGATAGAAATAAAATTAAAGAGAAAAGTCAGGGAGAAACAAGTTTACAAGCTATACTGAAGTTTATAAGCTATACTTAAGCCCAAACCTGAATTTTCCTATTACCGAAGCTGTGCAGAGTACACGAGGGTTTTTGTGTTGCTTTTAGCTTCTCAGTTACTAAATGGTTTTGGTTCAGAAATCAGACTGAAATTTCAAAAACTAAAGCTCACTCATTAGAGTGCTGGTAGGATCAGCAAATCTAAATGTCACTGGGCACTAAGGTTTTCTCTGCCTTCAGGTATAAATCCCCTCTGTATTTCAGATTAATTGTGCTTGAAAATAATATATTTTGAAAAACAAATTTCACCACTTTTTTTCTCTTTAATAGTTAAGTAGCCTTGAATGTATAAGTAAGAAGGGGGTGCCTGGTTGGCTCAGTCACTCAAGTGCCTGGCTCTTAATTTCAGCTCAGGTCATGATCTCAGGGTCATGGGATAGACCCCTCTTTGGGCCCTCTGATCAGTGGGGAGTCTGCTTGAGATTTTCTCTCTCTCCCTCCACCTCCCCCTCCTCATTCTATCTCTCTAAAATAAAGAAATCTTAAAAGAAAGAAGAAGACAAAGGAGGAGGAGGAGGAGAAGAAAAAGAAGATGAGGAAAGAAGAAGAAGAAAAAGACAACATATGGGCTTGCTGGAACATGGAAGAGTTTCCAGCTCTGATTTTAAAAGTGCCATGTCTGGCTCCACGCTCTGAGGAACCTGCCTCTTGGTGATGAGGATGAGAACGATTACCTTAAAGTTCTCTTCAGTCAGCCCTTCTTCAGTTTTGGCATCTCTGATCATTGCGGCAACGTATCGCTTCACCAGGTTCCTCATAACCTCCTGAGGTATGTCAAAACACAAGAATTGACATTCAGTTCAGGAAAATGATTTTTCTCTTGAGTCAGTTCTGAAGAGGGAACTGTAATTTATTTTAAGGCAAATTTTAAGATACAGTAGAATAACTTACTTGATATTGGTGATGTCTTCTCAAATTATCAGCAGCTCGCCTCTGAAAAGGAAAGAGGCATTCACTTTTCAGTTAGAGTGATATATTACCATTTTGGAAAATAACTCATTATTCATTTAATCAAGAATATATTTATCCTCACTTCTCCAAAGTGAAAATTTTACTAGACAATGAACAATAGCTAGAGAGTGATTCACATGAATCAAAAGAATGAGTGAACCAAAGCAACAAAGTGCAGAGTTGTTATTCTTATGGCAATTAATATATAGACCAAGTTAACAATGATGGGAATGTTGTTCTTTGATAGAAGGTGACAGGGAATTAGATAATCATAGCTGATAGGCACCCCAAATTATGAAATAATCTAAGAGACACAGATGAGACATATCAAATAAAAAATATATCAGATGAAAAGAAAAATTCAGTGGAGTAAAAAGCTCACATTATAACAATATGGAGGTCTTCATAAATATCAGTGTAGCAAGATTGAGAATTCAGCGGTGATATACAACATATAATCAGAAACATCAGTTGGACCACTAAACTCCCCAACATTAATTTCAATCAGCTGTAGATTAAAGGGGATTTGCTCTTTAATTAGGTGGTTGGTTTTAACAAAAAAAAATAGAAGATTCTCCTCAAACATCGAGCTCATAAATTCATCATTTAAAAAAATAAATGTCTCAGCTCTCAATTTAAAAAGATAGAATGGTTTGGGAGTGCAGCTAGATTTAGTATGGAGGAGTGATTCTGGAGTGCAAAACAAAGAGAAAGGATGTTTAATGACTAAAAGAGTCCATAGCAAATTGAGTTAAATAATAAACAACACTAAAATTATATAATTGCAGATTTCATGGGTATTCTAAAGATACTAGAAAAAATCTTCATAATCCCCATTTTGTGCATGTTGAATACATATCAGTATTGATTCTTAAGGAAGAAAACTGACCTAATTAAAATTCTGTCATAAAGGAATGAATTTGGTAGAATGTGAGACAGCAAAGAAGTAACGTATCTAGGGTTTAAATAAATCTTTTGATCTTATTCCTTACTAAATACTTAATCATAGGCTGATAAAATGGAATTTTAAAAAGAGTTGTGAATACATCACTGTGAAATGACATTAGGGGGAAAAATCAAACAATGCAAAAGAAACTCTTTTTTCTCTTTAGGGAAATAAGAGGAAATGACTTTTTCACTAGCTGGCCAGGAGAATAGATTTCTGTTTCATGATTATTAGTGACTTTTACGAACAGTTGAGACAGTGCTTAACTTCCTAAAAGCCACCAATTATTTAAGTACCATTCAGTTTTACACAAATCTTAAATACATTTTCAATATGATAATGGTATTCATTAAAAGACTGGGACGTTTGAAACTTACTACAAAATTAGAATATCTTGGAAAATAGATAACGTGAGAATTTTATGACTGAGCCACAAGATGGAGGTATATGACTCCTATTGAGACATAGCTCAGCTGAAGTCCAAGACAAAAAGCACTCTGTAAGGACACAGGCTTTTCCAGATCTCCTTAAATTTACTTCAGGTGGACACAAATACTAAAACAAGATGTATACCAAGTTCTTTAACACTCTCACTACAAATATTGTATAGGACACCCATAGTCCACAATAAGTAGATAGAAACTCTGAATTTAGTATAGAATTTAGTCAGCTCAAGTTTGATTACTTTGGGCTTCTATTGTATTTTGTTATTCTGTTTTGGTAAAAAAGCCAATAAAAAATAGTCAGCAGAGAGCAGGCTAAAGTTAATATTTAACTTTAAACTTCCTTAATGTGAAATTAAAGCTAAAAATGACAGAATCAGAAAATTACAAGTAACCAGTGAAAATTATCATGATGAATTTTAGTATTGATAAGAACACAGACTGGCTTTTCTTCAGCAGAACTGTTCATAAACAAATTTAAAAATTTTAATACAAATGTAAGAAGATCAAAAATTTTATTTTAAAAACTAATCTGAGAGATTTTTGGGGGGAGGAGGATTTTTTTTTTTTTTTTTTTTTTAAGAAGCAAAAGAATCTGACAGAGAGAACATAGAAAACATTTCCTATAAGAGTTTCAGGAGCTATTCCATCTCCATAGCCCAGATTTAAGCCTAAATTAATATAGTTAATTGTTTTGCCAACCACTGTTCTTACCCACCTACATAGTAATACTACACAAATATCTCTAGTCTTGTGAGATTATATCAGCCAATGGAATTTCAGTATCCTAGGAAAATAAGAACCAGTGAAGCTAACCATCTTCTGATTAACAAAAACAGAGACGAATGCAATAAATTCACCAAAGAGTGACTATTAAATTATGCAACTCAGATATCGCTCATGTCTATGTAATCTCTCCTTTTCTGGTTAGTACCACAGAACTGATTCCTAGTGACCATTACTATGATGCCTACCTGTCTCTACTTTCTTACTGGGAGGTGGTGGGGTGTCACTTTAAGAACATGTACTTAGGGGGTCACACCAGGGTTTGAAAGTGACTGAGTCTGAACAAGGAATTTTCTTTTTTTTTTTAAAGATTTTATTTATTTGACAGAGAGAAACACAGCCAGAGAGGGAACACAAGCAGGGGGAGTGAGAGAGGGAGAAGCAGGCTTCCCGCCGAGCAGGGAGCCCGATGTGGGGCTCGATCCCGGGTCTCCAGGATCATGACCTGAGCCAAAGGCAGTCGCTTAACCAACTGAGCCACCCAGGCGTCCCTGAACAAGGAATTTTCTGAGGTCCTCTCCCATCCCCATTTTTTAATTTTGCAAGGTGAAATTAAATGCACCAGATGATTTTGAAGATTAAATGAGATAAGAGATTTAAGTACCTATCACTAATTTTAACTGTTCCCATCCTCTTTTCACTTTTTTCCCTTTCTGATTAATAACACAGTTTTTAAATATTCTTGAGCCATAAAACTTGTGACTAATTTGACACACATCAGGATTCCTCCAGAGGAAGTAAAAGAAGATGTAATTGTCTCTCTTGGTGTGATTTGCTTGGCATTTCATGTTTGAGGGCAGCATTTTATTTAGCTAAAAAGTTGAATGCTTTTAATCTAGGCAGTAGAGGTGTGGAAGTAAAAAATTTGTATTTAAGTAATAGGGTGAGGGGATAATTTAGTAAACATGGATAGATGTAATGCAAATTCTTTAGGTATTTTTGTTTTATTAAAACTCTTTTTTTTTTTAGAGCAATTTAAGGTTCACAGCAAAATTGAGCGGAAGGTACAGAGGTTTCCCACATATTCCCCACACATGCACAGCCTCTCCCATTATCAACATCCCCAGCCAGAGTGGTACCTTGTTATAATTGACCAACGATTATCAACCAGAGTCAATAGTTTACATTACTGTTTACTCTTGGTGTATCCATCATTATATTCTCATACACAGTATTTTAAGTACCCTAAAAATCTTCTGTTCTTTGCCTACTTATCCCTCCCTCCTCTGCCCCCACCACCTCAACCTCTGGCAACCATTCATCTTTTTACTATCTCCATAATTTTGCCTCTTTCAGAATATTATGTAGTTTGTCATATAGTATGCATCCTTTTCAGACTGGCTGCTTGAACTTGGTAATATGTATTTAAGTTTCCCTATGTCTTTGTTTGCCTTGATAGCTCATTTATTTTTATCATAGAATAAATAATACTCAATTGTCTGGATATACCATAACTTAATTCATTCATTCACCTACTGAGCTACATCTCGGCTGCTTCCAAGTTTGGGCGATTATGAATAAAGTTGCTATAAACATCCTTGTGTAAGATTTTGTGTGGACATATGTTTTCAACTTCTTTGTGTAAATGCCAAGGAGTGTGATTGCTGGATTGTATGGTAAGAGTATATTCTGTTCTGTAGGAAACCATCAAACTGTCTTCCAAAGCAACTTACCCTTTTGCATTCCCACCATCAATGAATGAGAGTTCCTGTTGCTTCACATCCATACTAGCATTTCGTGGAGTTAGTGTTCCAGTTTTTAGCCAATTTAACAGGTGAGTAGCACTAGTCAGTCATCTTTTTTGAGGCCCCAAAAGTTTTATGAATATTGCTGCATGATATTGGATTTTTGCTGTGACCTCTGTGACTTTTCCTTTGTGGGTTTCTGTTTCATGAATCCTAGCTTATAAGGCCAATTTAAGATATATTTATTAGGTAGTCACACATTCATGGCAGAAGCTGCAAGAACCCAGAGATGAAAAAAAAAAAAAAAACATACCTTTTGCCCTTAAACAGCTTATAGTGTACTAGGTAGAAAGCCAAGACTGTCTAGACATGAAGGCAAAAAACAAACACCCAAATAAACACCCAAACAAACAAAAAACAGGCAAAAATATGGGGAGTGCCTTAAGAATGTGTTTTGAAACACTCATGAAAGAAATTGAAGAAGACACAAAAAGATGGAAGAGCATTCCATGCTCATGGATTGGAAGAATAAACATTGTCAAAATGTCTATACTGCCCAGAGCAATCTACACTTTCAATGCCATTCCGATCAAAATTCCACCAACATTCTTCAAAACGTTAGAACAAACAATCCTAAAATTTATATGGAACCAAAA
>PITA01024626.1:0-25937 GCA_004023965.1 Spilogale gracilis | reverse complement strand
TTTTTATTTCATAGTTGTCTTGACAACAATGTAATTTATGACATCTTATGTGCTTAATCCTAAAATTCTACAATCTGTTGCTTATTAAAATTCTGATAAAAAACACAAGATAAAATTCTTTAGGGTTGGTGGACTAAAGAAAAGAATTATTTTTATTAAACTTTTTTTCTTCTTTGGTCACAAACAGTATTTAACTTCAGGGACATCCAACTCAAGTCTCTTCTAGTGACTTCCCCCATAATTTCCTTTTATTGCCTTTGCAATTTCTCCTTAGGTTTTTAAATTATAGCTTTCTCTCTGAATTATTTTATGAAAATGGAATAAACTGGAAATCGTTTTGTATCTTGCTTTTTTACATGTCTTACAGTCATAAAATAACTCATGGAAACAATTTAGAAAGCTTTTTATTATGAAAAATTTCAAACCTACAGCGCAGTAAGGAAAAAAATTAATGAGCACCCTAGAAAAACCACTTAGTCAAGCACTGCTAATAGTTTACCTGTATGCTTTTTGGGGGGGGGTGGGGAAACAATTTAAAGACCCCTTGACACCATCAACACCAGATGTTTACTTGAACTGTTTTTTGTTGTTGTTGTTGTTCCCCAGACTTTAAAGGACACTCCCGCATACATAGCACTTCCCGAGAAGGGAGCCAGAACTTTTCTGGCATTCCTTTAGTCCGAAAAATTGACATCACAATAAAGCAAGGCCTCTTTTCCACCTTAGGTGCAAATGGATGAAAATACCCGATAGGGCTACTGTGACTCACTGAGCTGCCCTCAGTAGACACTCAGAGGCTGCAGTTTAACGGACTTTGAGCTGTTACTTTGGAGGCGCACATGACAATTGCACTTTAGCCTCCAGGAGCCTGGCGGGGCAGTGGTGGAGGGGTGCAGGAGCTTGAAACGCTGGGGGGGGGGGGGAGGTGCACCGCGGCACGCGGCCTCCGTGCGCATCCCCGATCGCCCGCGGATTTTCAGGGTGCAATTTCCGTGACTCCTTTGCAAAGCGGGGCGCCTCGGGCTGGGCTGAGAAAAAGCAGTGAAAGGCCAGCTCGAAGCACCCGGAGGGCTTGTTCCTGGGACGGCGGGGTCCCACCCGTAGACTTGGTTCGGCAGGCCCGGAATCTCGCACTGCGAACAGACTCTCCGGGGTGCTGGAGGCTGCCCGCGGCCCCCAGGAAGTCCGGCGTGCCCGCTCCCTACGAGGCTCGCCATTCGGGCTATCAGCTGCGGCGGAAGAGCCGCGGCCTCTCTGTAGACGCTGCCCTAGCGCCGCCCGCCCCTCCGCAGGCCACGCGGGAGCTCTGCGGGGCAGCTGGGGGAGTGGGGTCGCCGCCGGGAGGACGCGGACCCCCGCCCCAACTTCCGCCTCTGGGGAAGGCAGAGGCAGTGCGCCCCCGCAGTCCTCCCCCCGAGTTCCGCGGCCCAGCTGTCGGCTCCGCCAGCCAGCGGCGGTGCAGCGGATCCGCGCCCCCCGCGGGGCGGAGGCAGGTGCGGAGCTGTGGCCGCGGAGGGCGCGGCGGGGAGGACGGCGTTCGGGGCGTGCCCCGGGCCCGCCAGCCGGGCGGAAGATGGCTGCCCCGAGAGCGGCGGACAGTCACGTGCCCGGGCGCTGCCACCGCGCGCCCCCTCCCGCGCTGGCCCAGTCCCCGACCCCGCGGCAGGCACAGCCGGGGCACCTGTCCGCCCCGGGGCTCCTGCGCGGCTCGGACGCGGACGGGGAACCCCGCGCCGAAGGCCATCTCTCCCCGCTACCCGCCCCTAGCCCGGGTGTGGGGGTCGGACTCTCGGAACCCGGGAAACCATCCTGGGGGCGACCGGCACCAGGTCGGGTTACTGAGCATGCGCGATGCTCCCGTCCCAGGACAGCCGGTCTCCGGGTTTTTCGGGCCACTCGGAGCGGCAGCGGGAGGTGGGGCCCGAGCGGTACGGCCGGGTGGCCCGGGCATCTCCCCTCCCCGCCCGGCCCCGGCCCGGGGCTGGGGCCTCCTGGGTACCCTGCAGGCGGCCTGATTGCTCGGGGTGGGAGTCTGCACAGAGAGTCAGCCAGGAGTTCACCCCAGTGTCGCAGAGCGCAGGGTCGCAAACTGGTCCCTCCGAGTTCGGCTCCAGGAGGCCGAGTTTGCGTTCCCGGTTCCGAGAAGCTCCGACTGCGCCCCAGCGGCAAGCCGCCCGACCGTAAACCTCGGCTCCCTTCCGGCCTCAGTGGGCGAGCCCCCAGATCCACAGCCCAGCTCTTCTCCCGAGCTCCGGATTCCTTCAAAGT
The DNA here is from genome assembly GCA_004023965.1 of Spilogale gracilis. Taxonomy (NCBI): domain Eukaryota; kingdom Metazoa; phylum Chordata; class Mammalia; order Carnivora; family Mephitidae; genus Spilogale; species Spilogale gracilis. Next base: position 23,669 of record PITA01024626.1, on the reverse strand, counting down.
AAAGTAAGGGGCCAAGCCGCGCTGCCCCTCGGGGCGCAGCCCGTGGTTCGGGTCACCTCGGGCCCCGGCCGAGCCCCGCCGACTCCGCCCGCCCGGCCCGCCCTCCCTTTTCGGGCGCCGGGAACACCCGGAGGAGCGGATCCGCGGAGAGCGGGGCCGGCGCGGGCCGCGGACTGGGCATGCTCGGCAGCCCGGAGGCTCGCGGTGGCAAGTCGGAAGCGTTCGCACCAGCGAGGTAGCGGCCAAGCAGCGGCGGCCGCAGGCAGGACGGAGCGGGCAGGGCTGGCCAGGAGAGGCAGCCGTCTTCCCCGCGCACGGCGAACCGGTCGGAAGTGCGATCCCACTGCGGAGCCCCGGGCGCTTGCCCTGCCCCGGATTTCAGTGCGCAGCGGGGGGCTCGGCGAGCGGGATTCCGGCGGCGGCCGCGACTCCGGTGCAAGTGAGCCTTGGGGCCCGGGGGTGGGGGTGGAGAGTGTCGATCCTAGGGGGCGGATCGGACGCGGGGAGCAGCGTACCGGCGGCCCCGGGGCGAGGGGGCGTGAGCGCAGCCCGCGCGGAGCCGCGCGCGTACCTGGCGGGCACTCCCCCCGCGCCGCCGCTCCCGGGGGTGGGCGCGGGGCTCCGGGGGGCCGGCAGCGCGCGGGGCTCGGTAGCCTGGTCTGGGCGGTGAGGAAGGCGGGGGCGTCCGTGGGCGCCTCTCCGAGGTGCTGCGTACGGGCTGGAAGGTTGCCTAGTGCGGGATTGAGGCTAGCGGATGGTGGCGGGGCGGCTGAGCCGCGGTGGGGGGTGGTGGTGAGACGCCTCGGCGCGTGGCCCGGCTGGGGTCCTGAGACCCGCGGGGGCCGATCCCAAATCAGGGCCCCACCCCCACGGCCCTGTTGGCGGCGTGACAGTTGGCACCTTCGGGCCAGATCGCTGCCGGCCGGCCTCCCAGGGTTTCGGGATTCCTCCCACCCCACCTTTCCGCGTCCCCAATAGTATAACAGGTGGGACCCCTTTCCTACAGAGCGAGCTGCCCTCCTCAGGCCGCAGAACAGCCTGCATATTCGGGGGCGGCCCCCGCCGGAGGAGGAGGGGGAGTGGGCAAGGCCTGGAGGAGCCATCAGCGCAGCTGGGACTGGACAGTGTTTCCAGGACGCGGCCGTCCCCGCGAGTGAAGGGGTCCTGCGATCCCGAGGCGACCTGTCAAGGGCAGAGCGGCGGCAGCAGCGGCCGTCTCTCCCACCGTGTCCACCCCGACCTGGGCTTGCGCCTGCTAGTGGGCCGGGGAGGGCGTCCTGGTCCAGCCAACGGATTCGGGCTGGCGCGTTCTGGTCAACGCCTGTTTCCCTCCTGGGAGTCGCGAGTGAAAATCCTGGCTGGAGGGAGTGGAAGCGAGCCCTGCAGGTGCAGCTCAGATGTTTCTTTTCACCTTCAGACACCACAGACTTGAGCGGCACACGCTTATGAAACCCAGAAGGAAGGCTGCCTTGTGAAAGGGAAGTTGATTTTCCGTGTGAGGGGTCTGCCTGTTATTTTAGCTCCCTTGACATTTACCTTCCTGGACCTTTCACGCTGTTTGGACAGGTGACTGCTGTCGGACTAGGGGGTGTTTCTGGATGGCTGCCTGGCTGTGGAGTGGTAGGCGCCTGTGGTGTTGCGCCGGGAGCCCCCCACGCGTCCTGGTCCCGAGGCTTGAACATGCGGGGAGGACTGAGTGGGCAGAAAGAGAGGAGTGGGACTGGTGACTAGCAACTCCGGGGGAGTTTCCGGGGCCGCCCCAGCCCGAGGGGTTGGCAGCGGTTTGGGCCTGTGCAGAAGGGCCGGGGCTGGGCGTTTTCTTGGTTGGGGTGCAGGATATCCACGGGAGAAGCCAGGCAGAGGATGGGTCCCTGCCTGGTCGGTGCTCCAGGGGAAGCCCCAGGGATGTTTGGTGATTCAGCAGGTGGCAGCCTTCCAGCTCAGAAGCCATCCATGCCTTGGCCCAAGGATCCAGCCAGCCAGCAGTGGCTTGTGTCTCCTATTGGAGGCTCCAGCTTGGGGGGAACCTCCAGGAGCTGTTTTCTGCTTACCGCAGCTCACTTGCCTTGTCTTGCTGTTTGTCTGGGTGTGGAGGCCCCGATCTTTTGGTTTTCTTCAATGTTTCTTTTCAGCCAGGTGGCATATTTTTGATTCTCGCCACTTCTGTGACCTGCTCAGTAACAGGTGCGCCCATGCACAGTTGAAAATGTAGCGAGGTGTTCGGCAGCAAATCATAGTGATGAGGAAAGCAGAGAAAGCGGCTTTTTCTTCTGTTCTGCTTCAGAGACTGGAAATTTATATTTTTAATAAAATAGTAAGATGTGTTTCTGTAATTCTTCAGTGCTGGTTGCAAGCTGTTTAAGATATTAGATAGCATTTTTTTTTTAAGAAATTAATTCAAGGGATGGATTAAACTAACGTGAAAGGGACATAGTTACGAAGACAGTATCTTATTTCTTGGAGGCTCCCAAGTATCTTGCACAGGGCCTGCCTTGCAGGTGCTTAATAAATGCTTACTCAGCTGAATTAAAAAAAAAAAGCCACACACCAAAAAACACAACACAGAATCTCATCATTCAGTTTGATACTTAGGGAAGTTTATTTTTCTAAGTTGGAATTTCCTGTGTTGACCACAGACATTCAATTTTTGCTTGAAAACGCAATCCATTTACTTTTTTTTTTTTTCCTGGTTAAGTCCCTTAATTTTCAAATTGTGGCGGTTCCTGTATCCAGCTGGAAATGAATACAGCATGCTTTGCCCACATTATCTCATGAAAGTCTAAAGGACTCTTACATAGAGCTGTCATATGTTTTTTTAAAAAACTAAAACATATTCCTGCTGCACATCAAATATACTTTTTCTGTGAAACTTACTATTTCATACAAAGCATTTTGGGAAGACTCTCTAAAATTCCTAAACCTTTCCTGGTCCCTGAGAAGTGCTGCTGTGGAGCCGCGATAGGGGAGTAAGAGCTCGGTGGTGTTTGCCCAGGCATAAGCTCCCGAGTCTTTGCGGGAAGTGTGGGTGTTGGACCCCCCCAAACTTCTGCAGCTTTTTAACTGTGTTCTGCTCTTTCCTCCGGTTGTTCATCTGCTGTTTCTTTCCCTAAAGCCGTACTTGCCTGGCATGTGCTTGGTTGCTTAGAGCTGCTGGCAGAAGGCTTTTTTTTTTTGCATTTTCTCACATGAATTCCATCAGTAGTGGTTTTTATCTTCTGATTGTCCCGTACACTGTGGCAGCCACTTTGTGGGGTGAACAGTTCTCTGGGCCTTGGGAAAAGTTGTGTCCGGTGTGCCCCTGGGGGGACATGACAGATGATAGATGGCTTTTTCTTTGCCGTTTTTCTTGATGATAGCTAGACCCAGGCTCTTCTGGGAGCACTGGCGTGCCTGGGCTTTGGCCCTTCTGTTACAGGCTCTCGCTCAGGAATATAGATGCTCAGTTATTGTCTCCGGTTTGCCACTTGATAAGCTCCTCTTGTCACCAGATAACCCGCCCCTCTGGATGTGGGAACTGGGAAGCAGGGTGAGATGTGGGGGAGGGGAAGGTGAAGAAAGGGGAAGAGAAGGCTTGTGGGGCCAGGAGGAGGGCTTGGTTTTATAACTGACTTCTGGTTTCACTGAAACAGAATTGAATGCTGGCCAACAAGCATGGCTGAGTCTGTCCCCACTGGAGGCTTTCTTACCTCCACAAATAAACCGCTCCCTGCTCTCCCCACAGAAACACATAAATACAGAGAGACACACACTGAGAAAAGACACAGGCATGGACGCACACACCCTTTGCCAAATGCCTAGAATCTCAACTTTTTCCACCTGCTGATATGTCCAAGAGGGAAACTCCAGGGCTCAGGAGCAGGTCGGGCTCTGGGGGCCTGAATTCACCCAAGCTTGTCCATCAGAAAGATCCCCCTTTCCCTCTTGGAGTGCTGAAGGGATCTGCCTGGTCGCTGCTGTGGAAACTGTTGGGGGCTTCCGCTGTATGCAAAGGTGGGCTGGTGGACACGTAGAGCTACTCTCCTGGCTTTTACCTGTTAGACGTTGAGGTGCTGGGAGTCGGCATGCCTCCGTTGTTGGCACAAGACCCTCTCCTGTGCAAAGCCCCTTTCTTGTCTGATGTTTCCCCTTCTTTCTGCTTGCATTCCTCTCCCCGCCTAGGAGCCTCCTCTCCTGGGTTGGATATATTCTTGGGTACGTCTGTGTCCTCGTTAAAGATGTTATTTTGTGCATGTCTTAAGTTTATATAAGTGGAACTGTGCTATAGGCTTCATTGGGTTTCTCTTTCATTCAGCAGTAAACCTTTTTGTTATGGAAATCTTCAGACGTTCATAAAAGCGGGAAGAATTTCATTCAAGACTTTGTGAGGTCTGTGTTCCTGTGGGCTTCTCCAGCGCTTTGCCGTGTGTCCTCACACAGCAAAACAGGTGTTTTATCACCTGTTTCCCTGGCGAGGGATGCTGGGCTCACCTCCACTCAGCTCTGTGATGAACATCCTGTCTGTGTTCTCTCCAAGGTAGAGGTGAGACCCCTAGTGTTGTGGTTCTCCAAGTGGCCCGTGTCCAGGAGCAGCAGCAGCTCCCGGCACTTGCTGGAAATGCAGATTCTGAGGCCCCAGCCTGGACCTTAATCAGAAATCCTGGGGGCAGACCACACCAACTGGTGCTGTAACTTTCCCAGTCTGGAGATGGCGATACTTGGGACAGTGTGACACCCACTGTTGCAGGTGTGTGTGCCCGGGAGTGGAGTGGCTGGGTGAAAGGGCACGAGCATACTTGTCTTTACTAAATGCTGCCAGATTGTTCTCTGCGTGGGGGCATGAGGGCTCCTGAGCCCCCACATCCTCGACAGTGGCTGATACTAGCCGTCTTTCTGATTTTACCCGAATTTTGTGGCTACGGTGTGGTGGGATCTCCTCGTTTTCTTGGCAGCTTATATCATTTCTTACAGAATTTCAGCATCTTTTACTATGTTTGTTAGCTGTTAGAGTTCCTTACCCAGCTGTAGTCCCGTTCTCTGCTGTGTTGGTTTTTGCACAGGCTTCTTACATATTCTGGAGTGTAATCCCATCCTGCCATCTGTCTATCAAGTTTGTCAGTGGTCACTCTCCAAAATTTTTGTCTCAGTGGAGCCCATTACTTTTTGCTTGATGTTGCACTGCAGGGGCCTGAAGATGTTCTTCCTGAGCTGAGGCTCACTGGGGAGTTTCCTGCTTTTGTTTGGCACAGGGAGGGCTTTCCGGTGTGTGAGGTTCATCCTCACCCGCAGCATCATGCGGGCCCCAACATGCTGATTTTTTAAAGCTTTAATTTGTGGCAAAATAGATGCAAAATGTACCATTTTTAAAGCATACAGTTAGGCAACATTCGTGCGTTCACAGTATTGTGAACCCATTACCGCTATCCGTCTCCAGAACCTTCTCATCCCCTCAAACTGAAAGTCTTTTCTCACTACACTTAACATGACGATTCTGAGATTCTTCACAGATTCTTTGTTTCTTGTTGGATTATTTTGACTTTCACAGCTTTCCAGAGTGAGCCTCCCCTTTGCTGTTCTTTTTCGGAACCTGGTCCTCATGGACCTCTGTTCTTCTGTACACTTTTCTCAATGCTTGTTGAGTTCTCCACAAAGTCCTGGAAATGGGACTGGCGTTGTAGTCTAACATGGGGACAAGTGGCACATTTTGTATTTTAATTCTGCAATTCTATCCATGAACATGGTTATCTCATCTTTTACAAATGACTTAACAGAATTTCACATTTTTCTGTCATAGTAATGGTTTTTTTTTGGTTTGGTTTTGTTTTACAAAGGTAATGAGTCGCTTTGAGGGTAGTTCCTCAGTCTTAACCTTTCAGGTGGGCAGAGTCAGGGCTTGAGGGACAGATTTTTCTCCATTCCTCAGCCTTGAGTGACATGGGCCAGTCAGTTACTCATTGTTTGCCCCCGGGAGCGCTTCTTTCTTCAGCCTGGGCCCGGACAGCCTCCCCAAGGGGCTGCTGAGGGCTCCCAGGGGTAAGTAGGGGCGGCAGGGGCTATAGACTGTGAAGAGTCGCCCGTCAGAGACCATTGTGTTAGACGTCCCTTATTGCTGGCATGAAATCGGTCCACTGAGTGCTTTCATCCCGCTTCTTAGGGTTTGGGAACAAGTGTCAGCGAGCGAAGCGAGCCCGCCAACCACTGAGCTGCGTCACACTCGCTGGGTCCGCACGAGCCAGGCCATGCTCCCACCCTCTCATGGGGGTTCACGGAAAGGGTGCTTACTTCCAAAGGCTTTGGCAGTCCTGCGGGGGAGAAACAATTAGAGCACTCAGTGTCATGGACCGTCTGTGATCAGGGGCCAAGTGGTAACAAGGGGCTTGTAGAGGCTTAGCTAACTAGTAGCTTTGTGTCGCGTAGTACAGTCGTCAGGAGCCCTGAGTGGAGCCCGAGTGTGTGCGTTCCAGTCTTGGCCTTACCGTTTAGGAGCTTAGGGACCCCAGGCATGTTATGTAAACCGTCTGTGCCTCGGTTTCCCTGACCCTCGTCACTGGGTGTAGTAACCGCAGATACCGAGTCCTTGTGAGGGCTACACGTGGGTGCTTAGAGCCTGGCAGAAGGTGACTGTGACGTGAACGGCAGTCACTCTGAGGACTCCTTTTGTTCATATTCATTGCATTCGTTCTGTGTCTCCTTGACACGTACCAGGCCTTTTGCCCGGAGTCGGGTGGCTTTCGTCCAGAACGACCTGTTGAGGGCACAGTTGTGTGGAGGGGACTCTCTCTCTCTGCGTTGCCAGGCTGGCGATGGGCACACAGGTTGTAGATGGAATGAGTGACTCCTTGGCACATCGGGGAACTGTGTGCTGCCGCGCTGGGCCCTGTGTATCCTCGGGGCTGTATCAGGGCTGTGGGATGGAGAGGATAAATGTCAGGTGGTTAGCAGGCAGGAGACTCATTAGACCTTTCAGCGAAGGTATATTAATCGCAGGGATTCACGTTTGTGGAGGCCTAACTGCATGGCCCGAAACGGCCTCTGCCCTTGCCCCCTGTGGCCGTCCTCTGAGATGGAGATGATTGTCATCCCCTTTTAGATATGAGGACAGAAGGGTGCAGGTGATTTGCTCACATCAAAGTAGGAAGGTTGCCCTGAGTGATCTTAATGTCTGCTGTAGGTGTGTTGATGGGTGAGCGTCATAATCAGGTAAGGTGGTGACATGCAGGTTCGCCCAGCGGGGCGTTCCCGTGACCTTGGAGGTTTATCAGCCCAGGTGGAAGGTTCTCGAGTTTCACCCAGGTGTTAGAAGCACCTGGAGGCGTGTTGCGAACACCCAGGAAGTGGATGTGCCTGACGGGTTCATAGATGCGCTGATGCGGCTGATGCGGCTGGCCTGGGACCGCTCTTGGAGAGCTCCTGCTCTTGGCGACACTCGTGTCCGCGAGCGGCCAGCCGCTCCTGCTTCCAGCCACGGTCAGGTGGCATGATTTCAGATGCAGAAGTTCTAAATCCTTTCCCGTCATGCAATAAAGACCGAATGCGCATGGTCGTGTTTGATCTAGGCCAGTGGAGGGGGTCTGAGCCAGTGCAGGGTAGGAATTTGCTTTCTCTCCTTGCCTGTGTGTCTGACATGGGCCCAAATGGGTGATAACCCGGGGTGGGGGAAAAATTCGGGATTGTAGTTCAAGACAGCACAAAGTGCCACATTAATGCCTCCCTTCTTCGGGAGATGTCCTGATGGGTCTGGTTATTTGCTACCTTGCTCACTCCCTGCCAGAGGCACAAAAAGCCTTCGTCCCATCATCTCTCCACAGTGAAATTAGAAGTGTATGAAGATAACGTATCCTGGCGTTGGAGAGGCTAAAGATCATCATATTTTTAAAACTGTGGAGGAAGGCACTTAAAGAAAGGAAGAAAAGGGTGTGTGTGTGCACCTGTCCCAGTGGGTGAGGTCAGGTGGCTGGCGTGCATCCACCCATTGTGCATGCCCAGTGCACAAACCCCGCCCCCCCCAGAAGGAAGAACGGCATTTGGTGTGGCCAGAGTTTCTCGTTTTGCAACAGAGGCTATGTTTCCTCTGTGGGAATCATGTCCATGGAATGAGACATGTTGAGATTTGAAAGATTTTATAGAAAATGGGAACTTAGATTCTAACTTAGAGAAGTACACACGAGTAGATTGTCTTTGGGAAGAAGACTTTTCCCTGTGCTGGTTGTCTGGGCTGTTCCATGACACTGCAGCAGGGGATTGCTTGGGGAGGGAAGGTGGCAGACAGAGAGGATGGGGGGTTGGCAGGGGCACACTGGGAGCCCGCATGAGAGATGTTCTGACGTCTCTCCATAGCCTGGAGTTTGCAAGGGCAGTAAAGGCACGTCGAGGGTCTGCACTGGGCTGGAATATTGTTAAGCTTTGTGATGCGCGGAGACGGGTGAGATGTGGGGGTTACAGGGGACGGTGTAAGTGGGGCAGACCTGTGTACGGGGAAATGCAGCATGGCCCCTGGGGGGCAGAGGCAGGAGGCTGGCCCGAGAGGGCCCCCTTCTTGGGGCTCCCTGTGCGCAGCACGCAGGAGCCGGTAGGCCAGGAGGTAGGCTAGGGCAGACGGACCTGTAAGTGGTGCGGCTGGGTGTCGGGTCTTCTCTCCCTCGTTTCTGGGGCTGCCAGGCTTAGTGGGGCCCCTCCGACAACAGAGGGGAGTGTAGGAAGAGGCATGCTGTGCGTGGTCAGCCCGCCAAGGGGAACTGGGAACTGGAACTGCACCTGGAAACCACGCAGGAAGTCGTGGGGGACACTTGACAGTTTGTCTTTTAAAAAACGTGGCTCAGTTTTCGCTATCTCCTGGAACATGAAACCTGGAGAAAATGAATGACTGTCTTTAAGGTGACTCAGTTTTTTAAAGAAAGATTCTTTATTAGAAATGACGTTTTATTTGTGCACAATTTTTGGCAAAGTTTGAAATCCCACTTTGTTTGTTTTCGGTGGTTTGCATCTCTCATTCCCGTGGTCCTCCCCACTGCCTTCTCCCGTTCCCTTCCCCCTCCCTGGATTCCCTTGCCGGGGGATGCCAGGCCACCAGTGCCAAAGCCGTGACTTTGGCAGGCTCGCGCCTCTGCGGCCTCACCTGTGAACGGAGCGCTTGGATTTGCAGACCCTAGTCCTGTGCTCCCAGATTGTACAGTACCTGAAACAGTGCTTCCCGAGCCCCACGTCACCTGGCGTTTGTCATCTGTTCATAGAAAAGAGTCTTATTCCGGTGCATCTTCCCCAGCTCTGCTGAGCTGTGTGTCCAGACCACTCTATAGAAACAGCAGTGGCCGGTGTGTTCGTCGCTGTTATGGTGCCCCTCCCAGCAGGCTGTCTCTGTTAAAGGTACAAAATGTGGGATGTTGGGTCGCATAGATGTCCCATCAGGTGCACTGTGTGAAGCCATGAACAACCTCAGATGGTGGGTGGGGGTGGGGGGCCCCCCCTGCCAGGCCGGGTGGATGGACGGTGTTCCTGCTGGGAGTGGGGCTCCCCAGAGTCACGGGGTTTGGAATAGAGCACACACGTCCTGAGGGCAGAGCTGCTCCCTACAAAGGTGGGGCACGCTGGCTGAGGGGTCTCCCCATCTCAGCTGTGGGGGCAGCCGTGGAGGCCAGAGAAATGGCAAAGGGGACGCTGTGCTGAGAGCTTCCCCTCTCCTGACGATCGCAGGCTGACGGGTGGCCGTCCGATTGGGGTGTGCGGGGGGCCTGAGGAGGAGAGGATTTGGCCCCTGAGTGCGCTAGCAGGTGGAGGAGTGAGATGCTGGCAGGCTCGGCATGCTGCAGAAGCACAGTCTTTATTCAGCCTGAGCCGGAGCCACCGTGGCCTGGGGGCGCTCTGAGAGGGGGTAAGCAGTGGGGACAGGCGTGATGGCTGCCAGCGCACCGCTGTGAGGCTGGACTGCTGTCTTGGGCCACCGTGTCAGAGTGCCAGACAGCGGGGCCCCTCAGTGATGAGAACTGGGAAAGGCAAGGATCCCAGAGCCCAGATTCGGAAAGTGGTTGGGGAGTGCTGGGCAGGGCGGTGGAGCTGGGTTCTAGGCCTTTGGGTGCACCAGCTGTGTTGGGTGAGAGGGGGATCGTGGCCCCTACATCGTGGGGGGGGGTCAGGTGGGTCCTCTCGGCTGGGGCGGCAGCTGTCCTGGGCTCCCCCTGGATAGCCCCATCGGACCGAGGGAGTGTGGCTTCCCTTCCTGCTCCCTGGGTGGCTCAGTGGGGGGCCCGAGTGTTCTTGGTGTCTGGCCACATGGACCGTTGTCCTTTCACTTGTGTTTCTCCCTGATTTTGTCCCAGAGCCTGTCCCTGTCCCCTCTGGCTGTGAGTTCAGTTTCCTTACCCTGAGATCCCAAGTGCACAGAATGCCATGCGTTTGTTGTCGTCCCTGACATCCCTGAGGATGTCCCCCAGAGATCCTCACGGGCAGCCTCAGTCTCTGGCCGAAGCCTTCAGAGTCCTCAACAGCGGCTTGTACGGCAGCTGGCCGTGGCCAAGGAGGCCGAGGACGGTGTGAGCACAGCAGAGGTTCTGCCCTGCGGAGCTTCCCGGGGTGTGTCGCACGGGGTCCTCATGTTGGCAGGCGTGGCGCACAGCGGTGCTTGGAGGCAGAGCCTCGGTCTCTCGCTGCCACTGTCTGTCCACACGCTGCTAATTCGACATTTGTTTTATGGCCGCGCGGTGACACCTGAGTTCCTCTGAGAGCGGGTACAGAGTTACCGGCCGTGTGCTGGGCCGCCTGCCAAGTTTCCACAGGGCCCTTCCCGCGGCCTGCTGTGCCCTCCTCGGATTTTGGAGACCGAGGCAGAGGCGGAGCTGACAGAGACTTCTCACACCCCCCTCGCCATCTGTTTGATGGCCCTGGCAGCGGACCCAGCTCCTCACTGGGGTCCCTGTGTGGGTTTCACAAAGCCACGGATAGCACACCTGCCATTTCGGGTGTGTGTCTAAAGAGTTCATTAAATTCACCAGGAAGACCTCTGAAAGGTCCCTTTTTAAGAAAGTGAATAAAAAGTTAAGACTGTACAATTGAGGGTCGCTATTGCTACCTCTCCCCTTGTTAGAGGGACTGATGAGAAGGGACCGCTGCAGGGGGGAGGCGGACGCACGCCAGGAGCCTCTTGTGGGTACAGAGGACTTGACGTTTCTGTGCCTTAGGGGTGAGACCAGGTCCGTTCTTGCTCTGAGGACCTAGAAGCAAAGGGCAGAGCTGGCGTTGTGGAGGACTGGCCACCTCAGAAGGAGGGGGATGGCGCGGGTGATGTGGCCATGTGGCTTTCCATCCATGGAGCCAGAGGAGAAGGGGAGCCCCAGGAGGTAGGCGGGAGACTCTGGAACCTGGGCTCCTTTCAGATTCCTGCATCTGATGGGAAATGGGACTGGAGAGGACAATTAGGACTTCGGCTGTTAATGTCAGAGGCACCTGGTTTCGGAGATTTTCCTGCGTGAGAAGTTCCTAGTATTTTACCTAAACGATAAAGTTTCTGACAGTTGTCCTTCGAGATCAGGGTGTGGAGGGTCGCTTTGGAGAGGGCTGGCTTGGATCCTTACATACTTTCCAGGAGTTTATTTTAAGAAATAATCAAGCCCATCATTCATCCCAGAGCTGTCTACTAGAAAGATTGGAAACCAAATACCGAACACTAGGGCACTGGCTAAACAAATTACATATACCCACGCAATGGAATACTAGACAAGCCTTGAAAATATTATCTACAAGAGTAATCTCATAGAAAGATGTCCTCTAGATGTTGTTGGAGCAAAAGGTCTGCCTAGAGTTGTTGTTGGAGCGAAAAGACCTGTGGCACTTTTGTAGAAGGTACGCTCTTCCAAAAGTCGTGGTTGGCGGCTGCTGTGGGCCAGGCGACCTCTCAGTGAGTGCCCGGGTGTGGTCCCCATCCCCTGCAAGCCTGAGGTCGGCTGGGGAAGAAGTGAAGCCTTCTTGACTTTCTCATAGGAAAGTGCTTAAACACTCGCAGGAGGACCGTGCAGAGAATGACTCTGACGGGCAGTCTGACTGCTGTGGAGTCCGATCCACAATCAGTCTGCTTGTTGCCAGCCTTGTCCCTGACCCGAAACCACCGATTTTCCAGAAAGTCGGACGTCGGTCATCGCACTGTCTTCCTGTCCATGCCCGCTGTTGAGCCGACCTCTTGCAGCCTCTCCTCTCCCCATACAGTGCCAGGCTCTGTGGGTGGAAAGGGATGGGGGCATCTGGTTCTGGAGGGGGGTGCCCCTGCTCCACTTTCTGGCTTCGTCCTCCGTGCCTGGTCGCCTGCTTGCCCTTGGTGGCTCACGGTCATCTGTCTTGGGCGCCGTGTCGCTCCAAGTCCTTGCCCCTGATGTCCGGCTGTGTGTGGTGTCTGGTAGAGCTCCATTCTAAGACATCACCTGGTTTAGCCCTTTCTTGGAGCCTGGGGGGATCCGACTCCCCGTGGCACCTTTCCAGGGGGCAAGGCCACGGCCCGTAGGGATGGCTCTTGCACGCACAGTGAGTCGACATTTCCCATCACCGGCCGGAGCTGCAGTGAAGGTTGGGGAGGCGTGGGGCTCTGCTCTCAAGGGCGGCCCTCCAGACAAGGCCACATGATTGAATGCCGAGTGAACGTGTTCAGGAAGGCGGTCCGTGGGAGGGCAGGGGTGCGCTGGGGCTGGATGCGGGCTGGGCTGGGTCGCCAGCCCCCCCCACATTCCTTTAGAAAACCTTTCTCCTGCCTTCTCCTCACCCCTATTCCCCCACTCTCCCCTTCTCCCCTACTTTTCGCCTTTCTTCTCCGCTTAGAAACTACATAAGCAAAAAGAACAGCATTCAGAGCCCTGACAGCCACTGATAACTATTGCTAGCACTTTGGTGTGTGTCCCTCCCGTCAGTTTTGTATAAATATTAGATGTGTGCTCAATGATCACTGTGGCCGAACCCCCGAAGAGGGAATGGTGACAGGACCTGTGTTGCCAAGAGGAAGTCCCCCAGGCTCTAGAATGGGCTTCTGGGATGCAAGGAGAAGTCTGAAATTTTCTGAAAATGATGACAGTGTTATGAAGATGGTAACAGCACTGCAGCATAGGAAACTGAATCTCGTAGTGTGAGGTCCGCATAGTGAGCGTCTGAGGCCCAGGGTAGGGCATGGCTCCGCCGGGGAGGAGGGGGCAGCGAGGTTCTATTTGTGTTTTTCGAGTAAGTATTATTGTTTTGGCCAGCTGTAGGGAAACACACTGCGAGGCGGCGTTTGTCTCCAATTTATTAGACTTTTGTCAAATCACTGATGTCTCTCTGACTCCTGGACCTGCCACTTCGCTTGGCGATGAGGGTGCCGTTGTGGAAGGACCCCTCGTCCCAGCTTTGTGCCGTGCTGGATAAAGGGAATATGTGGAGAATCTCAGGAGCAGGAGTGAGGTAGCTGCCTTCGCACAGATGTTTTGCTGGGATTTTGCTGGCGCACACTGCCGGTGGAGAGCGAAGGGGACCGCCTGGCGTAGAGCTGTGTCGTCGGCTTTGGAGATAACAAATCTCCCTCTGCGTCTGGACTTTCACTGCCTGCGCACCAGTTTCAGTGTCTTCCCTGGAGAGGAGTGACGGAGGAGTCTGTAGAGAGTGGCCTGCGAGGAATGCTTGTTCTCAGGCGCCCCAGATTCTAACGCGGACGTTGTCAGGGTGGCCAGCGTGCTCTGTGGGCTCTGCTCTGCAAAACCAAGTTCAGTTCGACTCAGGCAGCCCTTTAGAACAGGTTCCAGCCTGTCTTTGAATGTCCTGGGACATGCTGTGAGTGCGTAGGTACTGCAGTAAGCCGTAAGTGCCGGACAGAAGTGCTTGGGTGTCGTGTCGTTTGCGTTTGGGTGGGAGAGGGTTTTATTCTGAGGGTCACCTGCAAGGCTCACCAACATTTGGAAATCAGTCTTCCAATACTCACGGTGAATATTTGGGCGAGGTGCCTCTTCCCGTCACGGATGCTGCCTGGTGAGTGGGGACGTGTTGATGACACACAGTTCAAGGGTGCCGGAAACACCTGCCCTTCTGCCTTCCGGGCTGAAACCCAAGAGCAGCTTGTGGCTGGGTCTGGAGACTGCAGACAGCTCTGGGCGTCCTTAGATGCGCACGGCTGTACTGTTTATTTTATTAGTATGGGCATAAAGCATACCATTTCTAAGATGTGACTGAGCACGTTCCAAATCTGTAGTTTGCTCTGAATGAGTACGAACATCTTTTACTTTGTTTTAATTATAGTAAAATATACATCACAGAAAATGGGCCATTTAACCGTTTTTATTAAGTGGATAATTCATGGCGTTAAGTGGACTCACTTTGTAGTGCAGCCCTCACCACCGTTCCCGCCCAGGACTCCTTCGTCCTTGTGTGCTGAGATCCTGTCCTCCGTTCCTCCCACCTCGCAGCCCCAGCATCCACTCCTAACCTTCTCCGTCTGTGGCTTTGTCTACTCTAGGGACCTCATGTAAGTGGCACCGCACGGTATTCGTCCTTTTGTGTGTGGCTTATTTCTGTCTTTAAATAAGCCTTTTTTTTTTTTTTTTTTTTTTTAAAGATTTTATTTGTTAGAGCATACACAGCAGGGAGAGGTCAGAGGGAGAAGCAGACTTCCCGCGGAGCAGGGAGCCAGATGCGCGACTCCATCCCAAGGCCCCACGATCATGACCTGAGCCAAAGGCAGACGCTTCACTGACTGAGCCACCCAGGCGCCCCTTATGTTAGGTTTGTTGGGATGTAATGACCCCCTGCCCCTCCGGCAGTTGAGGTAGAGACTGCGTGAGAGCGGTCTTGCCCATGAACTTGGCAGCAACCTCTCCTGAGGCCTGTCAGCGTTCTTGGAAAACAGCCTGGTGTTTTCACGTCTCTTGCTCCGATCGTGCTTTCCTGGCAAGAGGGAGGGCTGGCAGCAGGGCCGCCCCCCACCTCCCCGGCTCAGCCTCTCAGCCTCGGCCGGTAGAGTCCTCAGCAGAATCCTTCCTGGGCACGCGGATCATGATTTCTTTCAGCACTTTGCAGGTCGGTGAGCTTGTCCTGGGTGGCGCAGGCATGCCTGTGTAGGGACCGCCGTGTGTTGGGAGAGGAGCTCAGGTTCTGGGCCGTGGGCAGCTGCTCCTATGGTGTGTCCACTCTGGGTGTGCACATGTACGTAGGGGAGGCCGGGTGGAGCCCGTGGGGCAGCAGGCTGTCCCCCAGCTCTCCTGCCCAGTGCCCGGGCCGGGGAGGGGGGCGGAGGGCACAGGCATCTTGCAGCCACGGGTCTGGGCACTGCTTTTGTGGAGATGTGCGAGACAGCTTAGCTTCCTGTCTGGTAAGAGCAGGGAAACGTGTTATACCTTTAGTGGCCTGATAAGAATCCATTGCGATGACTTTTGGTTTCAGCAGCCTCCGTGGAGTCTGTTCCCGCCGCCCACGCTTTCTGAGGTGGGCCGCTCGTCCTCCAGGTCACCGACTGCACTGTGGAGTCTGCGTTGAGAGTGCGAGTCTGGGTCTTGCTGTAGGGTCTCTCTGGGTCATCCTGTTCTGACATCGAGCTTGGTCTTTGTACTGATGGGCGCTGGGTGGAGTGCAGAGCTGTAGAGTGGGTTTAAAATAAGGCCTTGATTTAAACGTTTTTGGGTTTTTTTAAAGATTTTATTTATTTACTTTTTGAAGGGGGGAACAGAGGGAAAAGTCCCAACATGCTGCTCCATTCCAGGACCCTAGGATCATGAGCTGAGCCGAAGGCAGACACCTCACCGACAGAACAACCCAGGTGCCCCGTGGCCTTGATTTAAAAACAGGACGGGAGCAGGTAACATGCACATTTGATACTCAGTCCTGTCGTTTACGTATTAGCCAAATATCCTACTTAAAAAAAATAACCACAGTATTGTTGGCATTAATGTTTTGATTCAGTGTGCTCTAGATCATCAGCGATAGGTGTCTGGGAAGAAAGATAATTGGGGTGCTTTTGTACCCCGAACATTCTGGGTGTCGCTAACGAACACAGCACCTCAGATTCCTGGGCAAAGAGTTCACAGCTGAAGTCCACCTTCTGTTAGGCGCCAGACGGCTGAATGCCGTGTGACCCACTCTCTTACTGCTCTGTTACTGCCCCCCACCCTGTAAGTCGTCATCGAGGTTCCCTTTGGTGGTGAGAGTGTGGCAGAGATGTGGGGCCCCTGCCCCTGTGTCCCCTGATGGACCAGGGACACCAGTGATCCCTGATGGGGACAGTGGGCCCCACTCTCGAGGAGATTAAGATCAAGAGAGGAATATGGCAAACCTTCCCGGACTGTTTATGTCCAGTGTCTGCATTTTCCATCATCGGCAGAGCCCCCTGCTAATCTGAGTCTTCCCTGACCAGTCCACTAAGATTGCTGATCCTCTGTCCTCTGTCCTCCTCACCTCTCCTGGGCCATCATGCTTTCATTTCCTTTTTCCTCACTGGGTCTGCAAACTCCTCTTGTCTTTCCAAGCACTCCTTCCCTGGTACCTCTGCCCAACTGGTACATAGGAAATGTCCCCTGAGGTTCACCCCTCACCCCTGTGATGTGCAGGCAAAGGGAGCAGTCTCCTCTCTTCCAGCTGGGGTCTCATGCGGATGGGACTCCAGCTGGGAGAGGGCTCCAATGATGGGGTTTTGGCTCAAACGTTCCTGTCTGGGAGGCGTGGTCAGAGCAGTTGAGCACCTAAAACTTAGGCTGCGTGGGGGAGTGGTGATGGAGAAAGTACAGAGCATTTTCCGTACCAGGGTTCTGCCAGAAGAATAAAACCCGAGAGGTCAGAAGGATTGATGTAGATCAACCCCGGCCTTTCCCAGCGGAGCAACCTTTCCTGTGGGAGCGGCGCTTTGTTTCCAGAACAGTTAGGCCCCTTGCTGGGATAAACCCTGGCATGCATTTCAAGCTTTATAATCTTTTTTGAAAATTTAATAAATAAAATCTCAACCTGCTCACACATGCTCCAGGCTGTCCTGCTCCTCTGTCTCGGTATAGAACACACATTTTGCACACTCTTCACAGTAAAAAATATTTAAAGATAGAGAGGATTAGAAATTGACTTCTAGAGCTCACTTTTTTGGTCTCGCAGGTTTGTTGCCGGTTGCATCTTTAGGGGCCCTTCGGATTAGATGGCTGTGCGATTTAAAATACTCATGCAGTTTTTATTTTATGACTATAGGGAGTTGCACAGTTAATTTTCTCTACCACTCAATTTTTCTTATTGCCTTAACATTTGGAGGTACTGTTTCTGAGACGGTGTATCTTAAGACTGTGATTTCTTATTTTTGTTTTTGTTTTGTATTTGCTTTTTTTTTTTTCTGGTTTACTGAACTGACTGGTGGAGATTTTGTCAGATTCGGTCCTTTGTGTGCTGCAGAAGTTTATGGGAAACGAGTGGGAGGACACGAGACCCTGGGCGGCGTACGTCGTGGTGTATTGCTACTGCCAGAGACGGGTTTGGGTGCCGGCACTGCCGTCGCCGGCGAGGGGGTGGGGCTAGTAGTGCCCGGCTGGGACAGGCTTGTCGTGGTACTGGGTCTGTCCACACCCAGCGCGTGTGGAGTGCATGGTAGTGGCTATTCCTAGGGCTTCTTTTTGAGGCCAGAAAGTAGAATAAAGTGGTAATAGGGCCACCTGGCTGGCTCCGTCGGTGAAGCACATGACTCTTGATCTTGGGGTTGTGAGTTCGAGCCCCATGTTGGGGGTAGAGTTTACTTGAAAAAAATCTTTCTTTATTAACAAAAAAATATTGGTTATATCTTCCTCTTGTTTTCTTTTATTATTTGCCATTACAGAAGATTTGGTGGTAGCCTGAGGGAAGTCTCGGCTGATGAGAAACCTCCTTCTGTTTTTCGATTGCATTCATATCATCTCAATTTGTGTATTTCCATCTTTTGTTCTGGTTGCTGTTATAACTGGGGAGCGTGATGTGGAAAACACAGCAGCTCACAATCAGATTTTCTGTCTAGAACCTTTGCAGACCAGTCAGTCTGACCCGCCAGTTCTTTGTGCACAGATAGTGGCTTGACATTGATTTTTTTTTCCCCTTAGATTTAGATGTTTCTTTCTTTTTATTGATTGATTGAAGATTTTATTTATTTATTTGACAGAGAGAAACACAGCCGGAGAGGGAACACAAGCAGAGGGACTGAAAGAGGGAGAAGCACGCTTCCCGCCGAGCAGGGAGCCTGATGTGGGACTCGATCCCGGGTCTCCGGGATCATGACCTGAGCTGAAGGCAGTCGCTTAACCAACTGAGACACCCAGGCGCCCCTAGATGTTTTTATTTTGAAATATTTTACACATGTAGAAAAATATAGAGAGTGATTAATGAACATAGACAGGCAAGCTCTCAGTTTTATCCAATATTTTGTATATTTGATATGTTTGGGGAGTGTGTGCGTGTGTGTGTGCACATAATATTTTTTCTTTTTTACACCCCATTTCCACGGGACTGGAAGTCCAGGGGCTGTGAGGCTGTGAGGTCTGGTTCTCTGCTCTCCTGTGTTGGGAATAGCACAGGAAGTGGCAGTCTTCACGGGGAAACACTGTGCATCCTTCTCCATGGCCTTCCCCTCTTCCTCTCCCTTCTTCCCCAAGGTAATATCACAGAGAGCTTGCTTTGGAGGGGACAGTGTCCTGCCACTCAGCCAGTGATACAATTGTGAGCTAAATGACAACTGCCCTCAGGGAACTTTCAGCGCCTGGATCCAGGGAAGGGCCTCTGGATTCAGAAATGGCTCCTGTGAAACCTGAACAGGCTCCCTGCAGGTCAGAGTCCCTGGAGTTCTTGGGCTGAACATGAAGACACCGAGATGGGGCAGGTGGGCCAGAGCTCCGCTGCAGAAACAGTGTTCCTAGGGATTAGACTAGTTCAGGGTTGCCGGACTCCCTTGTCAGGAGTCTCAAGAGAAGACAGTGGCCAGAGAGCAAGACCCCTGAGACCTACCCTTACAGAATCAGCAGCACCAGGACCTTAATGGAGCAGGATAGCAGAGAAGTAGAAAAGCGGACATTCCAGAAGCAGGCCATCCTGGATGAAACTTTAGCTCCTCTCCTTCTGGCTGTGTGGCCTGGAGTAAGCCCTTTGCCCTCTCTGATGTGAGGTGCATTCTTACTTTGGCTGCCGAGAAGTAAAGAGCATGGAATTGAGTGTTTGGCTAGACATTGCACAGTTTTGAGCTTCTGTGGCCTGTGGGGATTTGCAGTAAGCAGCTCCAGGAGGAGAAGCCTGAGACCGTCGCTGGCCGATGTATGGAGTGACTTCCGTATGTACAGTCTTGCACATGGGGAACCCGCTAGTGCGGCCCTTCCTCCAGTATCTTGTGAAAAAGGCCATCCTCTTCTCGGTGATCAGGGCAGAACAGGGGACCATCCTGTTGCTTTTCCATGACCCCCATCCCCTTCCAGTCACCAGAGAAAGGCCATTTGGTCTCGGCATTATCTCTCACATTCATGCAGACTCGAGTTCACATCCCTTCCTGCCTGGATTCCACGCAGCCATCTGCTTTTTGTCCTGACCTCATTCCACTCTCCTGACTACCGTCAGTTCTCTTCCCAAGCTGCAGAGCTGGTCATGGTAACGTCCTGCCGACACCTGCCTGTGGTTCCCCGCGCCCCCAGGAGAAAGCCTGAGCGCCTCAGTTGAATGCAAGTGTCTGTGGTCTGTCCCTTGCTGTCCCCTCCCTCGTGGTGGTTCCTTACATCTGAGCTTTGCAGCCACGCGAATGCCATCTGCTGCACTGATCTGCCTTAGTTTCCTCTTTTAGGGTCTCCTGGGTGAGCCGTGTCCCCCCCCCCCTCCCCCATCCGCCCCAGCTGGCTTGGGCTGGGTGTTGCCCTGCACCTGCCACGGTCATTCCCCCAAGCACCCTCGCTACTTGGAGGGGGAAATTGGGATGTGCATGTGCATGCAGGACATGTGGTCACAGCCCAGCCCTGGAGAGCAGTGGCGGCCACACCTCGTGTGTGTCCCCTCAGGTGCCTCCGTGGATGTGAGGTCACCCGGCAGGTGTGAGGTCCCGCTGGCCCTGGTGCTGGATGGTGGCCTGGGGTCTTCCCCCTCCTGTGGGGGCAGAAAGGGGAGTGAGCAGCAAAGCAGTGCTCCTAAAGTTGGGGGGCCGCTGGGGGTAAAAAAGACTAGACTTGGAGCCAGAGGCCCCTGCGCGTTCTCCCCTCCCAGAGCTGGCTGGACCCGAGTGTGCCAGGGCGGTGTCTTTGCGTGTCATCATCAAGGAGAATTGGCAGAGGGAGTGATGCTGGAAAAGCTCTGTGTGTGAACTTTGTGGGAATACTCTCCGTTTGCCTGTCCTCCCTTCAGCGCTGGTGAAACGCTCAGGTGCTGTGTCTCCCTGGGTGCCCTCGGCCGCAGGAGCTGGCCCGGGAGTGGCGTTCATGGTTTTGTTCTGCCTGAAGCCCAAGGATTCACCACATTTCAGTCCATCACTTGGGGAATCTTACAGACGTCAAGCGCTTTCCCTGCTCGGCAAACTAATAAGGCAACAACGATAGAATCTTAGTCCTTTAGTAAGTTGCATTCTTTACATTCTGTTCAATCCTTTTTTTTTTTTTTTTGAAAGATTTTATTTATTTGAGAGAGAGGCAGAGAGAGAGCGAGCATGAGAGGTGGGGAGGGAGCCCTAGGTGGGGATCGATCCCAGGGCCCTGAGATCATGACCTGAGCTGGAGGCAGATGCTTAACCCACTGAGCCACGCAGGCACCCCTCTGTTGAACCCTTTGAACAAGGAAATGGTTTCTTCGATTCTAGAATTCTGGAGTCTTTGCAAGACAAGAAGATGGCTCAGCAGCACTCAATAATCATGTTCTTAATTTCCAGGAATTTCTAAAATTTTGAAAATTGTTGCGTCTTCAGAGGGCTGTTGCAGGGAAACTGGGCCTGCCTGTTTGGTCAGTCGTCATCTCAACCCCGGCATTGGGTGCTCGAGGTGTAGCGCCTGCTCGGCCCCGAGGAAACCCGTCTCCTCTTGGATTCTGTCCTGTGAGAGTGTGCTAGTCTGCGTCATCTTCTGCCTGTCCTGCTCACTGATGATTTCCTCCATGTCCACTCTGCCGTCCACACACATCGGTGGTTTTCACTGTATTTTTATTTCCTGTTGGCATTTGTGTGGATGCCTGGCCGTTTTTCTGTATGTGGGTATTTCTGCTTATTGGTCTATTGGTCCTGCTGTCCTCCCAGTTTAATGACTTGAAGACACAATTGACCTTCAAATGTTTGCAGTGGGAAAGGAGCAAAAGACCATTTGCTTCATTGTGTCATTTTAGGAGTAGGTAAACTGAGGCTTGGGGGGTGATGCGGCTTATATAATTTGACACGGTCCTCCTTCGATGAAGTCAGACCAGAAACCAAGGTTCCTGACCCTCTGTACCCCGTAGAGGTCCTCACATGGTCTCTTCATGGTCTCCTGTTCTGTTATTATTAGCTCAGCCAGGAGCCTCGGAGCTGTCAACCCTCACATCTACCACTTTCCCCTCAAAGCAGGCATCAAATAGCCATTCACCAAGACCTACCAATTTTTTTTCTGTGCTTTAAAAATTTTATTCAGTGATTTAAACATTTTTCCAGCAGTAAAATCCACTCTTTCGAAGCATATAGTTCTCTGAGTTTTAACGCACTGAACCATGTATCCTCCACGGCTGACAGCCTGTGGAAGGATGAGCCACTTCTCAGAGGCCCTGG
Organism: Spilogale gracilis; assembly: GCA_004023965.1. Lineage (NCBI taxonomy): Eukaryota > Metazoa > Chordata > Mammalia > Carnivora > Mephitidae > Spilogale > Spilogale gracilis. The sequence continues at coordinate 2,017 of PITA01024626.1, read as the reverse complement.
TGCCGCCTCTCCGTGGTCAGCCCCCCTGCCTAACTCCTGACAGCGCAGATCTGTTCTCTCTTGCTGTAGTTGTGCCTTTTTCAGAGTATCGCATAAGTGGGGTTGTTCAGATCACCCCCTTCTGAGACTCACTTCTTTCCCTTAGTGAGGTGCATTCGAGATTCACCCAAGTCAGTCATTTGTGCCTTTTTATTACTAAGAAGCATTCCAGCGTATGTCTTTTTTTATTTTTATTTTTTTTAACCCCTCTCCCATTGCATTCTAACTAAAGATACCTGAGAATCCTGGCTGACGTGAGTCTTTCAGCATTTGATGTTGGTGGTTTTAAAAATTTTGCCGTTCTGGTAGGCATGCAGTGGTCTCTCCCCGTGATCTTAAGTTGCATTTCCGTGATTATTGGGGACATTGAGTATCTTTTCCTGGCCTATTTGCTTTTCTTTGCCTGTTCTGTATATCTGTGTGTCTTCTGTCCTACTCTTGGTCTTACTTGTTATTATCATAATTCTATTATACTCCAGGCTGGAGTTGGGCCTCGTGTCTTTCTATCAACATCGTTGTCCACACACTGCAGTAGATTCTAGAGAGAGGTAAGGCACTGAGCGAGGAACTTTGTATATGGAATCTCAGTTTATCCTCACAAAATCCTGGAGGCATAAGTAGTGTCTTCTGTTATTATGGAGGAGATACGTGGACCCATGTTCAGTGGATGTTGGTTGCATGCTGCCCATATGCTTTGAGCCAGATGTTAGACCTGTGTACTCGCTCTGTGACTTTAGGAAAGACATTTAATTTCTGAGTCTCTGTTCGTATCTGCTAAATAGGGATCTGTCTCGCGATATTTGCTGTCAGGGTTAGTGAGTGAGGGCTTTGAAGGAAAATGTAGGACGCATGCTCAGCAGAAGGTCTGGCCAGTGGCATTTACTGAGAAAGCATTAGCACTAGCTTCTGTTCTAAGACCTCCTACCGGATGAGGCTGTTCCTGCCCCGTCCTGGCCATCTGCCTCTGGAAAACTGCCCCGTGGTGGGTCCCCTGCTCCACTCTGGATTAAATACTAGAGCCGACACAAGATTCAGCCTCTTCTTTTTATGAAACGTGTTTTCTCTGTTTCCTCTGTGTGGCTTACTAATAGACCACCTCAGTTGGCAAAGAAAGATGGGATTGTACCAGTTTTTCATGACAGACCCGAGAGCATGGCACTTGCCCCTGCTCGAACCCCCCCCCCCCATAGATGCAGAGGGGGTCAGAACCCCGGAGCTTGCTGGTGGCTAACCACAATGCGGTATTTCAAAATTCACATTTTATACCATTTTTTTTTTTTTACATTTTGTCTTTATCCAATGGCATAATTAATCAGCCAATTCATTTTTTAACTTCTTTTTTTTTTTAAGGGATTTTATTTATTCAAGAGAATGTGAGTGAGCACAAGCAGGGAAAAAGCAGAGGGAGAGGGAGAAGCAGACTCCCCACTGAGTAGGGAACCTGATGTGAGGCTCTATCCCAGGACCAAAGTCATGACCCGAGCCAAAGGTAGAGGCGTAATCCACTGAGCCACTCTAATTTTTTAACTTCTTAATATAGTCATACGCATACAGATTTGGTCAACACCGCATCACACTCTAAATACCTAGCCTTAGGTACGCAGACGGCTGCCATGAACAACAGTGTGTGTGCCGTTGCTGGGATTCTTTTGATCTGTCATCTGCTAGTCATATAATCAGGCTTTCTCTCTCTCTCCTTCCTTCCTCCCTCCCTCCCTCCCTCCCTCCTTTCTTTCTTTCTTTCTTTCTTTCTTTCTTTCTTTCTTTCTTTCTTTCTTTCATTCCCTTCTTTCTTTCAGAATTTATTTATTTGATGGAGAGAAACACAGCCAGAGAGGGAACACAAGCAGGGGGAGTGAGAGAGGGAGAAGCAGGCTTCCCGCCGAGCAGGGAGCCTGATGCGGGGCTCGATCCCGGGTCTCCGGGATCATGACCTGAGCTGAAGGCAGATGCTTAATGACTGAGCTGCCCAGGCGCC
>PITA01024625.1:0-25941 GCA_004023965.1 Spilogale gracilis | reverse complement strand
TTTTTTTTTTTTTAAAGATTTTATTTATTTCACAGAGAGAGATCACAAATAGGCAGAGAGGCAGGCAGAGAAAGAGGGGGAACCAGGCTCCCCACTGAACAGAGAGCCCGATGTGGGACTCGATCCCAGGACCCTGAGATCATGACCTGATCCAAGGCAGAGGCTTAACCCTCTGAGCCATCCAGGCGACCCACTCCTTGGTGTCTTTACTGCGAGCTTTTCCCTCTACACCTGAATTAAATCCTTGGTGTATTATCCAGTAGCTCTCATTCTGTCTTCTCTCTCTGGATGACCTTCATTATAGCAGTAACTTCAGCCCTATATCCTGCATCCATATTGTCGGCTTCACACCCACCCATATGTGACCCTGCCTGTTGGACTGACCTTGCTGATGGGGACTGATGTTTACCTGAGCAAGAAATCTGAGAGTTGCCTGTATCTTGCTCTCTTTCTCTCTGGCAGCTCTGTAGCTGAGACGTCTAAGGGGGTCTCTGCTGCCCTCTTATCCTATGCTGAGCTATTTCTTTTGTAGGTTGCTTTACCCCTTCCTTCTCTCCAGTCCCCCTTTTGCTTGTGTCACTCACCATCTTCCTGAAGTCCTTTCTCTGCTGTGCTCCTAGTTTGTTGATAATACACACCTGCTCTTGTTCTCCCATTTTCTTTAAATAATTCACTTGACTCAGTGTCTTAAAATTCCCTCGACCAACCTACTAAGGATCTTTGTGATCCTTTCCTTCCTTATCTTTTTTGAGTTTCTTAAAAACCAGCTTTATTGAGGTGCAGTTGACCTACAGTAAACTCAGTATACTTAAACGTACACTTCGTTACATTTTAATGTTTATGCAGCCTTGAAATAGTGAAGATACAGTGGCTATCCTTGACCCTTGAAAGCTTCCTCAAACCTGTTTGTAACACCCTCTCCCACCCTACGGCCTGGGGCCACCATGTGTTTAAGAGCCCTACACGTGGGATCTTACCCCACAGGCTCTCTTTTCTTTTTTGATCTGGCTGCGTTCATTCAGCATAATGCGTTTGAGATTCGTTCATATTGTTCTTTGTATCAGTAGTTCACTCTGACCTTCCCTGTGCAGTAGCTGTTGTACAGATATGTGACAGTTTGTTTAGTCATTCGTCTGTTGATGAGCGTTGGGCTTGTTTCCAGTTTTCTAGTATTACAGGGCTTCTGTGAGCATTCCTGTACGCCTTTGCCTGGATCTGTGCTTTTCTTGTGAGAAAATGTCTGCGGATGGGTCATATGGTACGGGTACTAACTCTTTAAAACAGTAGTAGACTCCTTTCCAAAGTGATCGCACCATTTACAATCCCATCGGCAGAGTATGAGACTCGTTACAGCTAATACTCAGTCTGCTTAAAGAAGCCCGAGTGAGCGGGAAGTATTTTTCCTGTGTTTATTCAAGTAAATGTCTAATGGCAAACATAAGCTGGCCCGTACATGGCACACAATCATGTCGCACACTGCTGACTGAGCTGTGAATAGCAGGTGTGTAATTTGAGCCCGCTCACAGTGAGCGCGCCGTGAATGGTAGGTATCTATGATGACAGAATGGCACCTGTATTTAGAATCATAAACAGTTGTTTTTGTAAATGAATGTTTTGCCATTTCACATGAGTTGCTGAAGATCTAGCTTCTAAAGTAGCTTTTGATAAACAATTTGTGGAATATTTAAAAATGCACATTTTCATGTGTGGTTTCATTTTATTAGCTTTGAGATACTAAATAGCATGAAAGAATTCCTGTAGCAATCAATAGTTGTGCAGTGGCTTACCCGTAATTTTATGGGTGACTGTATTTTACTACGTCTCTGCCAAAAAATTAAACTTTAAACCACATTTTGCAGTTCTTTTTAGGATAAAAGCATGACACACTGTTTTCATTTTTTTAACAGAACAAAACTCCTCTAGTCAATGAGAGCCTGAGAAAGTTTTTAAATACGAAAGATGGTAAGATGTTCACTTCGTTCTTGTTTATCTGTCTCTGAATTTTTCAGATGTTTTTTTAAAGATTTTATTTATTTGAGAGAGAGAGAGAGTACATGATAGGGGGTGGGAAGGGCAGAGGGAGAGAGAGAGAAGCAGACTCCCCTCTCGGGAATCCCAAGACCCCGAGATCATGACCTGGAACTGAAGGCCGACACTTAACTGACTGAGCCACCCAGGTGCCCCAGGGAGTTTTAGATATTTTTTGAAGTCTGTGATTGTCTTAGAGGTTCTCATTTTAAAATCGTATTTTATTGTACAACTGTTGTTTTGAATATTCTTGGTCATGGGAAATTATTGGTGAAAACCAATTTTACTATAAGAAGCAGAATACTCTCATCCACTTATGGAATGTCGTTTTATTACTCGTTAACTTCAGACTGATCCTAACGAAAACATGAGACTGAGATTTTCATTGCTGGGGTTCTTCGAAACTAAATTTATAATTGAAGTTTAGAAATGTCTCTTCTTCAGTTAATTAGTTGGCCTTACTTCATAGTGTTAGTGAGGGGCTTCCCGCAGGGGTCCTCACCGCCTCTCACATCCGCAGGCCGGCTGGCGGCGAGTCTGGTTGCAGAGTTCCTCCAGTTTTTCAATCTTGACTTCACCTTGGCAGTTTTTCACCCTGAAACCAGCACAGTAAGAGTAATGCTTTTTTACATCTATCCTTTGAAACCATTCTTGATACACATGTGAGTTCATTATAACCTGAAACTTAACAAAATTTGACACTTTATACGGTCTTGCATGTAGATTATTTTTTGTAGTTGATGATCTGTTTTTCTTAAAAGTCAGATAGCTGCTACCCAGGCGGCTTCGTAGAACTTGAAAGGAGTGTTTTATAGAAATAATTTGTTCCCATGTCACACTACATCCGTTCGTGGAGACTTGTTTAAAAGAAATAGTTACCTTTTTTTTTTTTTTTTTTTTTAAGATTTTATTTATTTATTTGACAGAGAGAAGCACAGCGAGAGAGGGAACACAGGCAGGGGGTGTGAGAGAGGGAGAAGCAGGCCTCCCACTGAGCTTGATTCTTGGACTTTGGGATCATGACCTGAGCCGAAGGCAGACGCTTAATGACTGAGCCACCCCGGCGACCTGAACTATTTAATTTTTTAAATGGGCATTTTATTCATTAGAAAAATGATCTATGTTGAGTTTAGAGATATCTTTAAATTCCAAAAATATTTTTCTTTAATCTCTGAAAATCATTTGCATACTTTTGTGCATTTGTATCTTACTTGTATCTTACTTCTTCCCTAGTTTCAAGGTCTTGAAGGTCGAGAGAATTTAGCCCGAGATCTAGGTATTATTGAAGCAGAAGGTACTGTGGGTGGACCTTTATTATTAGAAGTGATCAGACGTTGTCAACAGAAAGAAAAAGGGCCAACCAATGGGGAGGTAAGTGCAATGCTAGTCTCTGTTATCTTTTTCTACTTTAATTATCGACTACTCAGTGTAGCCATGCAGAGTTTTGCATACATAGTGAATCAGAGTTTAAATGGAAAGAAGCTGTTCCTTAAAAACAAAACACAGCACACTCCGATCATATAAATGCACGTTTTGATGAAAATTGGAGTCGTGGCAGCTGAGCCTGGTACTGTACTTGTTTGCAGCTGGGCACTCAGGAGCACTGGGCTCAGGGTCGGGGGTGGGGGGTGGTCGGGGGCCCAGCTCTGGCCGCGCAGGCCCCTCCTGGCCCGCCTGTGTAGGACAGGGAGAGCGCCCGGTTGGGGCCTGTTGGGCAGGAGGACACTCAACTCATTAGTTGTCTTGTTACCATTCTAAACATAACAGCTGAATCAGAGGATATCTAATGATTTTTGAATGTTAGGGCTTTTTAAAAATAGATTTAAAGCTGTTTAAGCTGTTGATTGTACTTAGTTTCTAAACATTTTCAAACTTCTGTTTTCTTGATTAGCTACTATCTTCTCTTTAGAAATCTGTTAATGAGATTGAGTCTGATTTCTAGTTAAAAATGTTAGTTTTACGTAGAGATACTATTTCACAGATGTGGCCCATGTGGTAGCTGTCTCAGAACCTGGTTAAACATGTGCTTTTAGTTACTGGTTTATAAGTAAGAATGTGAGGGGGGGATTGTGCACTCGCTGGGCTCCGTGTGGAGAGTCTCAGAGCATGTTTTCTGTTAGAATCTTTGAACATCAGGAGGGCCTGAGTATCTGTTGCATACAGGGCATAAGAAATAGGTGCTTTGGTTGAAGAGATAAGAGAGACAGTTGGATGGACTGGAAGAATTGAGAGTCATTAGACATAACGCGTGCTCTCGTAAGGAAAGGGACATGTGAGTGACGGCATGCGATACTAGAGGGAGTGTGCAGTGAATGGTTAGTGCCACACGCATTAGGAGTCGAATCAGTTTTAGTCAAAGAGGAGCAGGGGTTTTTCAAGTGGAAATTTTGTTGAACTCAGTCTTAATGTGAGAGTAAAGGAGAGGACCGGGAAGGTGCTGTAAGAAGACTGCGGGGACCTGGAGCCAGGAGCAGGATGCTGCAGCTGGGTGCTGGGGTGGGCAGCGGGGCACCGGACAGAGAAGCGGGGGGGATGTGCTGCAACAGGGGCGGGGCACTGGGTGCAGAGGGGGGTGCTGCAGTGGCTCCGGGATTCAGCTCTGTGGTGCTGGTGGTCCCCGTTCTCTTGTGTGCCCTCCCTTAGCATAGGAGCACGAGCGTGGGCTCTGAGCTAGGATGCCTGGGGTCACATCCCAGCTCTGCCATGTCCCGCGTGTGACTCTCTGAAGTTGCTTAACCTCCAAGTGCTTTAGGTTCCTCACTCATGAAACGGGAGTGGTGGAAGTAACGGCCTTGCGGGGTGGTGGTGAGAGCTGAAGGCAGTCAGGGTAGGGAAGCTCTGGCAACAGTGCCTTGCATGTGGGGATCTTCGCAAATGTTTGCCTTGATCATCACTGTTGGTCGTTCTGTTCTCATTACTGTTTGATGCCCCCTACGCCCAGCTCAGTCCTCTCCCCAGTGTGAAACCAGCATCTCCAGCTCGCCCCCACACATACCCCCAGGTAACTCACCAACACGTTTGAATCCTGTGTGATGAAACAGGCTTCACTCTAACAAAGCAGAAGTCTCACAAGGTGACAAATTCACATCCTCCCGGTTCCGGCTCTTGCTGTGGATTCTTCGTGTTGATCGCGCTTCTGTGACTCTGTGCTTTCAGTCCACGAAGCTGCCTGTGTGTCGTGCCCTCGGCCCAGCCCTCCGCTCAGGAGGGAGTCTCCTGCCTGCAGCAGCGGCCGCGTGCCACGGGCAGGCGGGCTTGACAACCCGACCGCTCTCTGCTTGCTGCTAGACAGGCTGTCTGCCTCCAGCCGAGAGCCAGGCAGACATTTCTTGTCTAGTTGGGTTGGTCCGAAAATGAAAGCTTCAGTAGGTGTCTTCGTGTGTCTTTCTGACTGGCAAATCCAAAGCCTCCCCTGTCTGTTGACGGTGTTTCAGAGCCGGGTGCCCGCCAGATGGGCACACCAGAAGATCTTATAACTGCAAGAGGTCATTGTTTTCCTTCTTAAAAGTTTGAAACCATTATGAAATACCCACTCTTTGCTACTTTTCACCTCTTAATCTTGGGGTATGGCACTTTCATTGGGGTATGGCACTTTCATTGGTTGACACACACATATCAATGGTCAAATTCATATTTAAAATAGGAACTCACAGGTGTCCATTGTGGCTTTTCCATCTTCACTAATGTCTATAACATTGAGGGGAAACCTGTTGTTAGTTTTTACTAATGTTTGACTTCTGATGCTGGAGAAAACGAGCTGTGGGTTCAGCCCCTTGAACTCAGTCAGTGACGTTCTTACCAGACCTCGAGATTCAGGTTGCCGTGCCCACATCCTTTACCGTGGGGTGGTGGAAGTTCCCGAGCACCGAGAGCTACAGAGCACCTGGTGGTTTGCCGCGCTCCCCGCCAGCACCTTGCGGTCCCCCCTCCACCCGCACGGTCGGCGGTTGGCGGGCAGTCTGCACCGCTCATGCTTGCGGACTTCAGTCTGTCCCTTTGCTCTTTAAAAATTGCAGTCACTGTGTAATGGCACCGAGACAGTTTCCAGCGTCCGTGGCCTTGATGTTAAGATCCTGTGTGACGTGCCTACTCACCTTTCTCACTTTCTGCCTTTGTGGGAGGTGTGGACCCTGGTGCTTCAGCCAGACTTGCTTATGCTTCCCCCACCCTGCCTGTTCTCCACCTGAGATGGCGCATTGTCCCCGGGCCCAGCTGTGGAGTGTGGTCACTGATGGCCGCTCCTCCACCCTGCCTTCCGGGATGTTGCCTCTTGCTCGTCCTCTCTCTGTGCTGGCGGCGGTTGTGACTGAGCGCCTGGTGCTGTGCGCGGTAGCTGCCTGCGGCCCCCCAGCCCCCCGGCCCGCGCGAGCCCTTGGCTGGGGACGAGGGCTTGCTCTCCCCTTTGCATCCTTTGCAGGGTCCAACCCAACAGGGATTCTTCTTTCTTTATTCTAGAGGGAGAAAGTGTACATGTGGGGAGGGGCACAGGGAGAAAGAATGCGAAGCAGAGTCCCCGCCGAGTGTGGAGCTCCGACAAAGGGGCTTGATCCCACGATCCTGAGCCCGTGACCTGAGCCAAAACCAGGAGTTAGATGTCAACCAGCTGAGCCACCAGGTGCCCCCAGCAGGGATTCTTAACAGATAATAGGTGCAAGGTCAGTGGGAAGCTGTTGCAGACGTTTGTACAGAGAAGTGTTCATTTGGAAGATGAATTTGTGAAGGTTAGATGGTGAGATCTGGAGAAGTTCAAAGATTAGAAGTGAAATCTACTAGAGGGCAAATCTAGACAGGGATGGAATGGTGGCCGTAAACGCAGAAACAAAAGGGCAGATGAAGATTCCCCTTTAAAGGAGGAAGCCACAGGACTTCGTAAACTAGTAGTACGGCAGATGGTTAGGGTCTCCGAGGGTCATACGGGAGGAAGAAATGTTGGTAAATGTGAAAAGGGGTTTTCAGCCTGGGAGAAGAGGGCGCCACACCGAAGGTCACGTGGCTGGAGGGAGGAGCTGAAGGTGTGAAGGTATGATGAGCAGCACGTTTTCGTATTTAAAGAGCTGGAGTCACCAGTAGGATTTCATAGCAAAATAATCAACATTTGATATGGACACAGCGCACAGGGCTGCTGACGATGTAGTGGATGAATATTAGGAGGTCATTTCCATTCAAGAAACATTTAACCATTTTTCCTTTGTGTTGAGCATAGTGGTGAGAAGTGACTGGTGGGTGCCCTGAAGGTGGTGGTTTGGTGATGCTGCCATGCGCTGTGGGGCCGCGCGGTCCGGACAGTCCGTGCTCTGAGCGGTCGGGACAGCAGGCTGGTGTCGAGGAGGAAGGGGATGTGGCCCTTTGCAGCGCGCCGTGTCTGCGGAGAGCCGCTGTTCCATAGCCTGGACACACAGTGAAGGAGGCAGCGAGGCCAGAGGGGGTGGGAGTCGATGCCCATGAGTCACAGCGCAGCCCGGCCGCGGGCTCCCCAGCGAGGGCTTACCTCCCCGCGGCCTGTTCAGGGTGACTGGGTCAGACGTGTAGGTAATTAGAATGGCAGTGTGTTTGTTTTGTTTTTGCTTTAGTGCAATTGGGGAAAATCTAATAAGAATGTTTACACTATTTAGAAGGTTCAAAACACCAGTGTTGTATAATGGTTTTAAATGCTAAAATTCTGTTGAGGCTTTATAGTATATTTATGTTCTATTTTAAAATGTTTTAATCTGAAACTATGAAATATTTTAGGGTGCACTAGATCTGTCTGATGCACATTCTCCACCAAAGTCACCAGAAGGCAAAACAAGCACTCACAGCAATCCCAGTAAGGTGAGTGGGCCGCGGGCACGGGACTCTCAGGCGCCCCGACTCCATGGGACTCTGCTTTTCCCTCCCTCGTCTTCTGTATTCCAGGTTTTGTTTAGTAATGGAAGTACCAAGTGCTCTGTAGTTTCTTGACATTGCTTTTTTCCTCTTAATGAAGCACATTTAAAACAATTATCTCACTTTGTTGGTAGTGTTTTGAATTTTGTGTCATAGAAAGGAATGCACTGTTGAATCACAGAATTGTCGGATGTTGGGATTCATTTGGTACTTTGAACATTTTCTTCCTCAGTGGACAAGGGGATTTACTTTTCATTTATAAATTCCTAGCTCGAGGATACCAGGTTCCAGATTATGGTTCCAGAATGTTACTGTGTTGAATACTGTGGATAGAGGACCAGTTTAGAATTGTGAGTTAGAGTGGTTTTTTTATATTAATAAGCTGTTTTGAGGATTTATAACAAGATACGTGTGCTCTGGGTTTGTGGTGTGTGGTTTATGGGTTAAAATTAAGGCCTTCTGAGGGCAGGGATTTGGCATACTGGAGAAGAATGCTGAGTGGAATACTGGAACTCAAAGTCCAGGGTCCCAGGGACGTGTAGAACATGGCCACTCGGGGGTATTGTTGTCTTGGGACTGGTTACGATGCCCTGCGTGTCGGTAGAACCAAGCAGTCCTACCCAAGGATGGCTTTGGGCCAGGTGGTGTTGAGATCGCTGTCTTGACTCCCATTTTGCAGGCTGAGGGTGCTGCCCTGGAGCCCGCTGTATGAGCCCGTCGGTGTCGCGGCGAGTCTGGGCACGGTCGGACCTATTCAGCGAGGTCACTTCTCGAGGGCTCCTTTCTCTTTCACATGACTGGGCTCACCCACCACTGAGTGCTCCCTGTTTTGTCGTTGGGTCTCTGATGGTGTTGCTCCTTTTCCTTTTTTCAGTTTGGAAGTCAAAGCATTTTATGTTTGATTTGCAGCGGAGGGAAGAGACCATCATGCTGTTTGTAGTTGTCCCTTCTCTCCGCTCTAGTTAACCTCTGTGGGGCGGGTTTCCCTCTGTGCTGCAGGCTGTCACCGTGCTTACAGAGAGGTCAGGGTTGTGAGTAAATTTAAAAAGTCCCTTGAAATGTCAGATACAGGAGCCTCGGTAAAAAAGCTTTGCTTTCTGTGAACATCTCTGGCTGTGAAGGGCTTCAAGTCAGTGCATATTACAAATATCAGGGCCTGTAGCATTGAGCTGTTTGGAAGTTCTCTTGTTAGGAGGTGATTCTCCCGTAAAGCAGATCATCACCACGACCCTTCTGCTTGCGTGTCTTTAGGGTAACAGATGAAAGACTTTGACACACTTTGTCTTCACAGATCTTACTTCTAAGATCTGAGACTTAGGATGAGAATCTTTTAAGTGATTTAGGAGCTGTTGCCTGAAATACACAGAAGTGCTGGTAGTTTCAGAGGCGGATTTGGAGAGCAGTAAGCGGCCCTCCAGCTGTCCCCTTGGGCTCGCTGCCCCTGTGGGCTTCCTGTGCGGCGGGGAGGCCCATGGGGGGCAGTGTTGTGCCCACAGGGCAGTGGCTGACTTGGGTCAAGAGGAAGCCTGGTGGCAGGTGAGCTGTGGTTCCTTGTAGTTCGAGGGTGGATTTGGGGTTTCAGCACTTTCCGTACATTTTTCTTGCCAGCTGTCTTTTCTCTCTCAGTGGTCTTTGACTCATCTTGGGCCCTTAGGGCACCTCGTCAGGCTGGGCGCCGCGGAGAGCACGCGGGGCTCTGGGATGTGACCAAGCGGACAGTCCAGCCCAACCTGCAGGAACCCGCTTGGTGCTCCTGAGCGAGGCGAGGCCAGGGCAGCTCTTAGGGGGGCTGCTCCGGAGGCCAGGCCTGGCTTTGCTCACGGCTGCTGGCGGGGGAGGGGGGCATGGGACTGAGCCTCCGGGAGGCACGGTAGTTACACGTGGGGTGAACCATGGGAGAAGAGAGTTAAGGAATGAGAATAAAAATGGGTTTCAGAAAGGAACATACTGATTAGGTTTTCCATTCTTAAGAGGTTTTTTTGTTTGTTTGTTTTTAATTTATTCAAGAGAGAGAACAAGCAAGGGAGATTGGCAGGCAGAGGGAGAGGAAGAAGCAGGCTCTCTGCTGAGCAGGGAGCCCCTCCCCCCAGATGTGGGGCTTGATCCCAGGACCCCGGGATCATGACCTGAGCTGAAGGCAGATACTTTAAAAAAGTCCCTTAAAGTAAATTGTCCCTGTTGCTGAGTTACCCAGGTGCCCCCTTGAGAGCTTTTCTAATAGGAAACTTTATTAGTTTGGTTATGAATTAGTTTCTTTGTAAAGATTTATACATTTTGGTAAAATGTCATTTTATTCTCATGCTCAGATACCAAGGTATAGAGGACAAGGTAAGAAGAAGACAAGCGGGCAGAAGTCTGGTGCCAAGGTAACACGCATGAGTGCAGAGGGGAAAAGTAGCCTGTGCCACGGCGGACCGCCGACTCTGGGGGCCCCCTCGCAGGCCCCCAATCCTTGTCAGCCCCGGGGTTCAGTTTCCTGTGCTAGTGTCACTGTCTTCCAGCTGTAATCAAAATACGATCAAGTCATGGGGCATAAAGCAAAAAGTGATTTGACTTTTCAGTTTTTATCCAGGCGAAAATCATACTGATGGATTTTAAAAATGTGCTGTCTTTTTTGAGAATTCCTCATTTTGTTGGCAGCAAAGTTGAAAATGTTTATTTTCCTTTTGAATGGATGAGCATATATACGTAGTCTTAATGTTACAGTTTTTATCTGAGGTAAATGGAGTATCAAACTACTTTTTGGTAAATTTCAATTGATGTAGTAAAGGCTAAGCTTAGTTTCTTTCAAGACAATTTTGTTTGTGCTGGGCATTGGGCAGCGCATCAGACACTGCACGTGGAGGGGCCTTCCCTGGGAGCCCTGGCTCCTGGGGGACCCGCGGCCACACGCGTGGCTGGGCGAGTGACTCTACAGCCGTGGGGCCTCGGCTGCTTTCTTCTCCTCCCCAAAACATGACAAATCCACTAAGCCAGTAGATTAGCTGCTTTTAAAATTTAAACACTATAGGTCTTAGAAGCACTACTCATTGCTATACTTCTCACATTTGTTTGGAATAAGAGACTTAAGATACTTAATTTTTAGTGCAAGAATCTTTGATTTTAGTGCCAGAAAGTGTGAGAGTCTTTGGTTCTTGTTGAACCTTTCACTATGTATGGATTATTGAAGACCTTCAAGATTAAAGGATTTTTAAAAATCGTATTTGCTGTTTTAGCTGGCTTTAGTTCTAGTTGTTTCACTGGTAAATTCCCGTTATTCTGTTTGTTCACATTTTTATGTGTCACTGCACGCAAAGAGAATTTAGAGCGTTACTTAGCCCGTGTGTGTGATCACTTGTGTAGTGGGAGTCGCTGTGCAAAGGGCTGCGGTGAGGCGCGTTGCCTGTGGGCCCACGGCACCAGGCGGCAGCTTAAGAAGGACGACCAAGAATATAAAGTGGGGAATCAGTGTCTCACACTTTTTAGGAAAATTAAAAGCACATCTCATGGTATTAAGTTTTTATCATTTATTGGTTAAAACATTTTGAAGTCTATACATTGTCTAAACCAAAGCACATTAGAAGACGAGTTTTCACGTTTCACCACACAGCCTTGCTGGGCCCAGACTTTATCCTTCACTCTGCAGCGGGCAGGCCTTGTGGGCCCCCCGACGGCGGGGGTGACAGGAAGCCGGACGGGCCCCTGCCCTGGAATTGGAGGCTATCAGTCCGGCCCCTTTTAGTTCACTGTTTGCATTCTTGACCCAAGATACTTAGTCGCTTTGAAACCTTTTCTCCCCCCCCCACTTCCTTGATTTTGTTTCCTAATTGCCCGAGTCTGTATTATGCCCGCATTGCCCGTTTCCAGCCTGACAGGTGGGTCCGTAGCTTGTCATTCCTCAGCCTTTCTGCCTTGCCTGCTGCACGGGGTAGGTTTGCAGATCCGTAATATCCCAACATCCTTAGCATCTCAGTATTCCAACGCCAAGCTGCCTGTGGTGGTTGGGATGCACAGCGGGCTCCAGCGGGAGCCGTCCTCGGGGGAGCTAGGGGGCGTTTCCCAGTTATGCAAAGCTCTGCGTGGTAACCCTGCCTGCGGTCATCCGGGTGTGCAAGATGGAGAGCGCAGGACACTGAGCGAGGACTGCTGCGGCGGCTTGTCACTGCTTTTCCATACAGGAAGGCACAGTGTTAGTGGCTCATTCGGAGATCCTTGGTGGCTTTCAGAGTAGTTCTGTTCATATTAGAAACAAACTTGAAAGATCATTGCTATGCGTGCATACACGTGTGTGTGTGTAAGTGTGTAAGTAATTGATTTGTACCTGCCGTTCTAACCCTGTCAACAAGCGGAGCAAAATACAAGGTTTTTGAAGGAATTTAGGTTGGTGCAAGTAAACATTACGTTGTGGTGTGTGTTACTGTTGTGCGACAGTGCGGGACGGGTGGGGGAGTTGGGATACTCGGTGGAGAAGTATTTGGTGGGAGGGCATTTCTTTAAACATTCCATGTATATCTTAACACCACTTCCGAGGTATTCTCTGTCATTGTCCCATTGTAAACCCTTCTGTTCTTCCCAACATCGAACATCGTGCCAGTTGCCAGAGGAAAAAAAAATGCGCATCAAAAATGACAACAGACTTGGTAGGCTCTACTAACCTAGGCTTATTTAAGATGTTAGACGTGTTTTGTTTGTAATATTTAGACTAAATTGCTTTTTGTCACTACATTAAATGATAGGGAAGGTCATCTTTTTTATAATTAGTTCTCAGGTTTTTTGTTTTTTTTTTGTTTTTTTAAAGATTTTATTTATTTATTTGAGAGAGAGAAACACAGCTAGAGAGGGAACACAAGCAGGGGGAGGGAGAGAGGAAGAAGCAGGTTTCCTGCCGAGCAGAAAGCCCGATGTGGGGCTTGATCCCGGGTCTCCAGGATCATGACCTGAGCCGAAGGCAGTCGCCCAACCAACTGAGCCACCCAGACACCCCAGTTCTCAGGTGTTTTAAAACTAGTATGTGTTGAGATATTTTTTTGCTTTAAGGTCCTAAAAAGGGGTGTTTTTCAATTTTTTGTTCCTTGTTTTTAAAATTCTGGGCTAAGCCCGACTTGATGCTGATTGGGGGCAGAGATGAAGACCGCGATGTATGTGTGTTGGGGGTGGGGGGCATATTTGTGGGTATTTTCAGTGTCCTCAGGGCTTCCTAGATAAACCAAGTACCGTCCTTCCCTACAGACCCCATCCGGGATGGATGATTACATGTGGGGGAACGTCATTCCCAGCACTAAGCCCGTGGCGCTAGTGCCTGGCTGATTCCGATTGGAGACTGGACAGCGGGCATTCCGCCAGCCCCTGGGCTGCTGGCTGGGCCGGGTGACAGAGGAACAGCTGTGCAGAGGGTCGTTCTCAAGTCTGGTGTCAAGCCAGAGAACGGGGCGCCTGCAGGGATGACAGATTATCCGTAGAGCACAGGGACAGAGGTTTTCTAGAAAAACTGAGTTTTTACAGGAGTTTAAATGTTTGTTTCGTGGTTCTAGAATTCTACAGTGTTTACGTTCTAGGTGAATAAATTTTAAGTATCTATGTGTTACAGCTGTGGTAAGTCGTGGGTCAAAAAAGGCCTTTGGTGGGTGGGAGGTGGGAGCTGGGGCTCGAGGGGGGTTGACGGAGGGAATTAATCCCTGTGCATTTTTAAAATACTTGCAGAACTGGGGTGTTTCTTTAGCTTTGATGTTTCTCTGTTATGAGCTTAGAAAAACAAAATTATTTTTTATGTTCTTAAGACGTTCTAGTGATAGTTCACGTTTTGGCTCTTGGAAGTTTTGTTATTTTCTTTCTCTGTGAAGTTTGTTTGCTGTTGATCTAGAAATGACTGGAGTCCAGATGTCTTACTGTACTTGTAGGCCATGAAGTGTGTACTCAGACTTCCTTGGAACTTTACACTAATTCACCATGAAGTTTTAATCTTGAGATTGGTCTAAGGGAATTTAATGATTACTTTTGTGCCATTCAGTGGGTCTCCTGGTTTTCTGAAAAGACAAACTTTATTATAGGTTTTAGTTCTTTATTATAAACACCTGTACATAGGGCTGCTGCGAGAAGGTGCTTAAACGAGGGGGATGTAAACAGGCATGTAGTGTCTCGGGATTCTGGGGCTGCAGGTTGGACGTCAGGCCCCTGTGTGGCCGGTCCCTTCTGCGGGCTGGGACAAGAGTCTCTGGCCCGCAGTCCTAGGCGTTCCTCACCTTGTAGACCCACCACCCCATCCCCGCT
Organism: Spilogale gracilis; assembly: GCA_004023965.1. Taxonomy (NCBI): domain Eukaryota; kingdom Metazoa; phylum Chordata; class Mammalia; order Carnivora; family Mephitidae; genus Spilogale; species Spilogale gracilis. Next base: position 11,802 of record PITA01024625.1, on the reverse strand, counting down.
GTCCTGTTCACATCTGTTTTCTCCAAGCAGCCTCTCTTGTTGGGCACCGGGCCCAGTGATTAGGGACCTGCCTCGTGCAGCGGGATGCAGCGTCACGCGTGACCTCGGGGGTGATCCTGTCTGTGAGTGAGGGCACGCTGGAGCGTGGGCGTTAGGGCTTCACCTTCGGTCCAGGGGGACACCGGGCAGCCCGTAGCTGCTGAGGCCTGGGAGGCTGTCCAGACTGAATTCCAAGGCAGGTCCTTGGCTTACATACGTGATTAGCTCCTTGCCTTCCTACCACCTAGATGTGGATGAGTTGGAGCTAAGATTCAGGAAGACTCTAAATAGCTAGAGTTAAGCACTGTTTGAAACACAGAAATGTAACAATAAAAATCCTCAGACACTGCCTTAAAACTGGAGATTTTTAACAGTTCTCAGGGTTTGTGTCACGACTGGATTTCTTGTTACCCCAAAGACTTGGATTTCCTGCCAGAAATTGCTCTTAAAGTGCTATCGTGCTTGCATGTTAATTTATAGATGTTTTGAGAAATCTTTCTCTTGGTGTGAATTTGTCTCTAATCCACAACTGGTTTGGAATTCAGTTTAGTGAATTCCTTAGTAACTCAACTGAGGAAGGGCCCTTCTGGTGAACAGGTAGCCACAGTGAAAATGACACATATCTGTGTGGTTTAGAAATGGATTTTGAGGATAGTTCCGAAACAGATTGGGTGTTTTTGAATTTTACTCCCTAGATATCTAGAACTATAGTTTTAAAACAAACTGATTATTATTTTTAAAAATATGTATTTTGCTGAACATCTGAGTGTGCTTGTCCATGAAACTTGTCCTTCCTCAAACCAGTCTTTGTTCCCGCGGCAGGGGTATTGCTGAAGCCAGTCAAAAACTAGCCACAGATAGATGTTAGTCACAGGTTTAGATAGTTAGTTGTGGGGATTACGTCACACTGGTAATGTGTGAATTCGTGGGGAAGGCGGACTTTACTGGAATAATTACGGTTTTTGTAAGGTTGCTTCACATGTACGTTCCGTTTGATTTCATAGCAGTCTGTCCTCAGTTTTCTCAGGAGCGTGGATGCAGAAGGTAGATCTCTCAGGACCTATAATTGTAAATGGGCTTAAATATCCCCAGACTTGGTATATCTTTCTAAATTCATATGTCTTTGAAAACATGTAAATCCAGTTTCCGCATTAGGAAAGTTACAGTGGGCCTGAATCTGAGGAGTATGTAGATGGGCGCTGCTTTGCTGTGTGTGAACATACCAGGGAAATGTCAAGAAAGTTGTTTGGAAGCTGTAGATCTGCCCTTTGGAAATGTCCGATGTTGTCTAAAGGATGGTAACTTGGTGCTTACTTTTCCAGACGTGTCTTCTCCTGTGATCAGTCTCTCTGTATTCATAAGTTCGGGAACACGCAGCGGCGCAGGAGGCCCTAGAGGTTGTATAGCCAGGTCTCGCCCACTGCCCGCTGATCTGGCCGCTGCCTAGTGTAGCTGTGTGGACGTGCGTCTTCTGCACGTGCCCGGTCTGTCTCCACACAGAGGGAAAGGGCCGTCCTCCCTGGGGGGTGTCTTCTCCAGAAACTGCTCCCCAGCTGCACGTGCCTGCCTTCTCGGCTCCCAGCAGTAGCTGCGTTTGGGAAAGGCTGGTTGAATTCTTGGGGACACTCGTGGCTGTGAACCTTTAGTTCCTCAGGGTCGTGTGCTTAGTGGTAGAGTATGCCTGCCTGCCCCTTGCGGCTCTTGGGACAGCCTTCTCTCGCACCCCACAGGCGGTGTACACGGCGCAGCCCCTTCAGTGTGCAAGGCTGAATCTTGGGAAATTGCCCGCTTGAACCCACAGAAACTGCGATTTCGTACGAGACTCAACTGGGTAGCATGCCCTAAGTGTTGAGAGCTAGGCCCCGGGAAGCCGACTTCCGTGCCGGCCAGACCCTTTCACTTTCTGGGGACCTTGGCACGTGACTGAAACGTGTGCAGGCCTCCTTGTCCGTACGCGCCGAGAAAGCAGAGCCCGCGCCCCTACAAGCCGGGCTGCTGTCGAGGGTGAGAAGGGACATACCTGTGGGAAGACGGAAATGTCCGCTCCCGCTCTCGTGACTAGCATGGTGCTTTGTGTTTGCTGTTAGTTTTGTTCCTGACGTTCGACAGTCCTACCGGGCATGGGCTAAACTGGCCTCATGCGACAAGAAGCGCCGGGGCTGTTTCGTGTCAACGTCATGGTCATCGGGCCGGGGCGGGCAGTGCTCAGGTGTTCTGTCCAGAGACCTCTGTGGGCACAGGTCCCTGGGCGCGGGAGGAAGTTATCTGAGAGTCTGGATTCAGACCAGTGCTGTCAGCGGCCTGTGTACCGTCGGATGGCGGTGGGCACGGCGGCGTCCTTCACTTGGACGCCTGCCATATTCGCAGTGGGTGGGCCCCTGCTGTTTTACTGGGGGACATCTTGTTTTAGTACTTGGTTCATGTATGTGTACTGATCTTCCTTCCTTACCAGTAATGCCTTCTCCTTTCTGCAAGTTGGAAATTTACTAATTTTTAAGATAATTGTCGCAGGAGTCTTACACGTAAGAGGACATGTGGAAGTTATTTATAAGTAGGAAAGTTTGTTTATAAATGGGATAGGTAAAGATACTTCCATTGAGGGCGGGAGGCCAAGAACGGCACACACACAGCACTGCGGGCATTGTCTCCTGCGGAAGCTGGCCGTGCTCTGGCCCGGAGGCGGGCTCTTGGGCCCTGGACTTGCTCCCCCCCCCACCCTTGCACACGTACACACAGACTTGCGTTTGTTCGTTTGACATTTTGCTATTTAAAGTAGCTTATTAATGTTTTATTTCACCGGAGACCTCTTCTCTTCTCCTTCTTTTTCTAGAAGACCAGCAATGACGCCAGTCTGAGTGATACGAGTGTCTCCTCGTCAGAACCAAAGAGCAAAAGCGGTCTCCACTTGCTGGCCCACGAAACAAAAATTGGGTCTTTCTTAAGTAACAGAAGTCTCGATGTCAAAGACAAAGCAGGTCTTCGTCCAGACGAAGATGATACAGAAGGGGATTCTTTCTTTGATGATCCCATTCCTAAACCAGAAAAAACTTTCGGTTGGTGAGTGAACAGTGTTTTTGGATTAGCAAAGTAGTGGTTTAAAAATATAATTTATAAATATTTTATATTTAAAAAATGAGCTACTAAAGCTTCTGTAGTTATTGAATAAGTCTGATTTTCTGTCCTTAAAGCCTTTTATGTTGTAAAACCATTCCAGCTGGGGAGACCCCGTAGATATGATTTCTGGAGGGAAGTGTAGACAGATTGGCTGTCGTGGGCCGGGTGCTGTTCGAGGCCCCCCCTCTAGTGGTCAGAACATGGGCGGGAGCCCCTGCCTCCCGAGGCTCGCACTCTCGTGGACAGAGGCAGCGTGTTGGGAGGATGCAGCCAGAGTGACGGGACCCAGGCGGGAGGAGTGTGCGGAGGTGCGTGCTGTTCATTAGAGCAGCAGGTCGGGGGTCAGGCCGGGGAGGGCCTCCCTCCGAAGAGCCCGAGTGTGTGAGAGAAGCAGCCAGGACAGCGGAGCTCCGGGGGAGGGAGCAGCAGGCAGAGGTGGGTGACAGGTCAGAGGACGGCTGCGGCGGTGCTGACTCGGGAGTGTGGCTGCACCCTGTGGGACCCTGGGAACCCCGGGGTCTGAGCAGCACGGTGTCCAGCTCACCGGGCTGCTGGGTCTCCAGCCAGAAAGCCGTCAGGATTCTCCAGGTGAGAGGTGATGGCAGAAGTGGTGAGAAGTAGGTGGTTTGGGGATGTCTTTTGAGGTTAGATCCAAAAGGATTTGTTCCTGAGTTTTAGAGAATAAAATGACATCAAGGGCAGCTCAGGGCTTTCAGCTGAGGAACCCCACGGTAGAAAACACTGCTGCGGGTGAAGCGTGGAGAGCAGGGGTGGGCTGCGCAGGCGGGCCAGGGCCGGTCTAGAACGCACTGCTTGTGGGTCAGGTGTGGGGGGCTAGCTAATGCAGAGGTGAAGCCGGCTGCAGGGGAGGGGACTAGGGACAAGGGGTGAGATCTCCATGTTTGATCCCGCTGTCCATGGAGCCTGGAGGTGGTCACCTGGGAAGTGAGTGGCCCTTAGAAGTGATCGAGGGGAGGAAGAGGAGGAAGAAGGAAAGGGGCCGTGAGGAGGGGCGTTCTGGAAGGGGGAGGCCAGAGTGAGTCCTTGAGCTAAGTTCTGAAAGTCAGCCATGGCGCATAGCAGCCTGGAGGCAGGGGTGATGGGATCGTGGATTGGGGGGCGCAGAGGGGCCAGGTACTGAAGCATTAGAGTGGGTTCAGGAAAGGATGAGGGGATTGTGGGTGGCGAGTGCTCTCCTGGTGAGTTGTGTTGTTCAGGAGTGTGGGAACTCCCAGTGTGCGTGTCTGCTGAGAGCAGTCTAGCCTTAAGAGGGAGGGAAGAAGGAGTCATGTGCAGGAGTGGGGAGAGTTTAGTCTCCAGGGTGCTGTGCTTAGGGGTGCAGGAGCGTGTGGGCGTGCTTGTGGGCAGGTGGGAGGAGGGGTGTGCTGGCAGCAGCCTGGAAAATTTCCCCTTTGAGTGGGGGGTGCAGGGCAGGGTTGGAGAGGAGGCCTCAGGAGGTAGGAAGTGGCGGGAGGGCCGAGCGCAGGGCTGCTGGGGAGGTCAGCTGGCGGGGCTGTGGCCCTCCTCCCCACGACACAGCTGTGCTGGTCCCCCCGTGCTGTCCCTTGCCTGCATTGCTGGGAGCTGGAAGGGGCATCTGACCAAAACCGTGGGCGCTGAAGATGACGAGTAGCAACGTCATTGGAGAGCTGAGCAGATTTCTCCCCGAGACCTGCCCCGTGGATCTGTGGGGACGCGCAGCCTGCCCCACCTTGGGGGTGTACTTGTCGGTTGTGCATCTGTGACACGGGTAACCGGTCTCCCCCGCGGCGCTGTGCACACATGCTCTATCCACGCTGCTCGTGTTTGGGGGTAAAGGGAAGCGTGACCTTTACCTGTGCGCTCGTGTCTTGTCAGGAGAAGTGAGCCCAGTAAGCAGGCAGGAGGCCTCGCATCGCTGTCTGACGCGCCCCCCTTGAAAAGTGGACTCAGCTCGCTGACCGGAGCCCCCTCGTTGAAAGACCCTGACAGTGAGTACCTACAAGCCCCGGGTCTCCTTGCTGAAGATTTGGGCTTTGAGGACTCAGGACGTGTTTTCTCATTATTTAGTAATTTGTGGTCCAGGCCGACTGTTCAGAAAAAGCCCCCATCATTTTGCCAGGGAGAGTTCCCCTCGTTGCTTTTAAAAACGGCCGTGTTCGCTTTACCGTTTTGTATTGTTTCTCCTGTGCCATCAGGATACTTTTAGGAAATTGACTTTTTTGCTGCCTTATATAGTAAACATTTTTAAGTCATTTCTCTCGTATTAGACATTTAGACTGATTCGAGTAGGATTTAAATTCAGTTTTTAAGAATTTGTTTTCTGGATTTTGTGATGCCACAGTAATCATCAGGGGAGTGCTAAAGTACTCGGCCTTCAGCGACTTGGATCTCACATCTTTTTTCTACTTTGGATATTGCTGTCACTTTCTGTGTGTACGTTTGATCTTTTAAATTTATTTCTTTCATCATGATGACTATGTTTTTTAATCCCTATCCCCTGTTTCTTACATTCCACATTCCAGCGAAGTCATACGGTATTTCTCTGTCCGTGACTTCCATCGCTCGGCCTTACGCTCTGCCGTCCTGCTGATGCGGCACGCGCCGAGAGCTCACCGTCTGGGGGTGACTGATGTGTGTGTTTGCGTGTCGCGGAGAGGCGGGCTGTCAGCTGACACGGGGTGGCTGTACGAGCACGGTTCACTTCCTGCCCCCTCCCCACATGCACACGGGGACAAGAGCACGGATTTGCAGGCACAGCCTTGAACACGGAGCTGTGGGGCTGAACTTTGTGTCCTATATCATAGTAGATGTATTTCATCGACTGTGTGTTCATGGTATAAATGTGCCTCTTTTGAGAACATTTCCCAAAAAGCAGATCTTTATTAGGAAATTGTGGTATGATTTTGCATAATTTTTCAGTATTTACTAACCTTTTTATATCACATACTGGGGTAGCAGGATTTCCCGGAACAGTGAAGGGGGTGGTGTGTGGCTGCTTTCAGCCGTCTGGAGACTCCCTGAGCGTTTGCCAGCGTGCCCCGTCAGCTTCCCTCTTGTCCTTTCTCCTGCTCTTTGTCACCTGCAGCAGGAGTCTAGCACGGCACGTCACTCTCACACTGATCAGGGGAGAGTGGTGTGGGCTGGACGTTGAGCCCTTAGGGCTGAAGGAATAAAACCAGCGAGGTCAGTTTGGTAAATGGAATAGCAGTTGAATTAAAACAACGTTGAGAAGTTTGGTGGAAAATAAAATTGATGAGAGTATTCTCTCCTGCCCGGTGAGGCTTGTTAGAGATGGGGCGGGTAGCTGGGGGGTCAGGTCCCCGTAGAGACTAGCATCACATGTGCTGGCCGAGGGCCTGCAGTGCTTGACGTCCGCATCGTTCATCAGCGCTTGTGATTCGTTCTTGGGTGTTAGGTTTGGACGTTTTAGTCATAAACCCCAGGCTGGAGAAAAATGACACGGGTTAGAGATTGTTGTATTCTGAAAGTCAATTTAATGTGAATATATTTCCTTCACAGGTAAAAGAGGAAATGCGGTTTTAAAAGATCTGAAATTGGTCAACGACAAAATCGGATCACTTGGATTAGGTAAGTGCGGGTCCCATTCTGGGCTGAGGGCCTGAAGGTGCGCACTGACGCGGCGTAGGCTGCGGTGAGCGCGGGGCCCGCACATGCTCGGTGGGGCCGCCACACAGGCCGCCCTCGTGGAGCTCGGGCCCCGCTGGGGACGGTCTGCCACCATCCGATGGTTCCTGCAGACACTTGGGGTGTTGAGAGGCCACAGGCTCTGGTGGGAAATGAGTTGTAGGGGGCTTACCCTAGCCCAGGCTTTCCGGAAAGGCCTCACCTGGGAAGTGACTTCTCTGCCAGCACCTGGTGGGGCAGGGCCAAGGGGAGACATTTCCATTCCGGCGGACGACAGATGGTGCAAAGGCTGCCCCTATTTTTAAAGACTTCTTTCAGAGAGAGGGTGTGACTGGTGGGAGGGGTGGAGGGGGAGGGAGAGAATCTCAAGCAGACTTCCCGCTGAGTGTGGGGCTGAACGTGGGGCTCTGTCCTGTGACCCTGAGAACATGACCTGAGCCGAAACTGAGAGTCAGATGCTCAACTGACTGCACCGCCGGCATGCCCCCTCCCCAGCATTCTTCCTGCAGAAATCACGTATCACTTCTTCTCTTCCACTCCCGCCCCTCCCGCTTTGCATTTTGGCTAAAGTCCTGCGCCTGACCTGCCAGCCCTTTCTTTACTCGCCCCTCCTCGTCTCCCCTGTCTGTTCCCCAGATTCATTATCTTGAGGTTGTATTGGCTTCCTCACTGTTTTCCAGATTACCACACCCTTCCTGTCTCAGGGCCTTTGCACGTGTTTCTTCTTGGAACCGACTTTCCCCATGATTTGTCTGTCAGGTACCTTCTTTCGGCTTCCCCTCAGAGTTCTCTCCAGCCTCTCTGACAGCATCTGGTTTGTCTGGCGGTTGGCTGCCTCTTTGTTCCCACTGGAGCGTTGGTTCCTGAGGCCGGAAGCACCACTGACTGTCGTAGCTGATGGCCCTGGGAGTCGCACACATTTGACAGATGGATGAAGTAACCGTGGGCTTTATCGGAAGAGCATCATCTTGTCTGAGTAGTCTGGAGCTTGAATCCCCTCGCTCCTGCGTCTGTGTAGACGTCGTCTGGTCTGGCCCCTTGAGGGACTCAGGAGCACCCACGCTAGTGTCCTCTGAGCCCAGCTGGCTGTCGAGCCGGGCCTCCTCCTCGTGGTCCTCACTCTTCCTCTGGCGGCCACGCCCGTGTCCGTGGGGCGTCCGTGTGCCGCTCGTCTGTGCAGGACGGTTCTGGGGGCCCTTTGTGTCTCTCCTCACCTGGTCCTCAGGCCGGAGGGTGATCGGTAAGGCTGATGGCTGCTCCCGCTGCAGGGGCCGCCGCTCCATCCGTCTGCGGAGAGCCGACTGTGGCCCCAGGCGTGGGCCCAGCACTGTGCAGGCCGGGCCTGCCCTGAGCCCTGTGTCTCCTGCGGGTGTGGCCACGTTCCCAGCAGAGGAAACGGCCGAGGAACGTTACCTCATTCTCCCCGCGGGCTGGCAGCTCTTCACGGGTAGAGCCGGGATTTGAACCCCGGTGCGTCCCACTGAGACGCTCCTGTTTGCCCTGGTGCCTCTTCACACTTCGTGAGCCTTTGAAAGTTTTATGAAAGTGTCAGTAACGGGAGCACCGGGGGGCTCAGTCAGTTACGCGTCTGCCTTCGGCTCGGGTCATCATCTCAGGGTCCTGGGATCGAGCCCCAAGTTAGGCTCCTGCTGCTCCCCTGCCTGCTGCTCGTGCTCTGTCTCTCATTATCTGTCTCCCTCCGACAAATAAAAAATCTTTTCTAAAAAAGAAAAGTGTCCGTAACTATCATGATAACATGTTCTTAGGTGAATATAGTATTTAATATCAAAAGATTTTATAAACGCTAAACATATAATGGGATCAAGCTTTTGGGGACTTGGAATAAAAGACCAGGTATTAACTACACTTTATGACATTTTACTATGCCCTAGGCAGTTTATTTCGTCATTTGTGTTCATATCACATATGGCTAAAAATAGTATTTCTGACCCTGGCAACTTGTTTTTTAATGCTGCAATATCATTCATCAACATAGCTCTTCCTAAAGGTGGCGTGTGCTTGTGATTGCAGATCAGTTGTGGAGCATATCGGGGTAAACATAACATATCTTTTCTTAAACTTACCAGGGACTGGAGACGACGACGACTACATTGATGATTTTAATAGGTGAGAAACGTAGTCGGGCAGCAAATACATGGTGAACCGTTGCTGACCCGGGAAGTATGGCAGTTCCGTTCGTGCTCATTCTGACGTATTAGACTCTTCTGTTCATACTGATTGCAGATGGAGAGAAGACAGTTAATCCAGAATTATACCGTGGCCTCGAAGCCTGTTTTAGTTTGGCATTAGAAGGTGAACACATGCATTCTGTCCAGGAAACTTGATAAGAGCGGGTAAAGCAGAGGCCCCTGAGAAGTGACGCAGAGAGGCTCAGAGGTGTCAGGTCACCGGGACCCACGTGCTTCCCCCCAAATCTGGGGGGGCGGTGGGTGGCGACACAAGTTTATAAATGGCCCTCTCTCCAATTACTGTTCTGATTCAGATGAGGTCTCTTAATACTTTGAGATCACTTTTTTACGTATGTACGGACCGTATAATCCAGTGAGTGGCCTAATAGCTTGGAAATAATATTTGTTATGGATAGGATTAGAAATTTAAGTTGGAGTCTGAGAATTTTATACAATTGACAAGGTCCCCTCCCCCCCCCGTTGGGAATTTGTGTTTATTTTTAGTAGACTTTAGTAAACTTTATATTTAGTAAACTTTTTTGGGGGGGGGAGTGGCATGATGTAGGAGATAAAATATTAAAATCTGGGTTTACATCCTCCTGACCGTGTGTCTCGGGGCACCTTTGTGGATCTAGATGTCTCGTCTCTTAAAGTGACTTGCCTGTTTGGGGCTCCTATGAAGTTACCTTAGGATCGAGTGAGATAATATGCATGAAATTCACGAGATCAAATATTGTTTTATTATATGTGTATAAATGTTTATTTTCAACACTTTTCTTTCTCTCAAACCAGTACTAGCCATCGCTCAGAGAAAAGTGAGCTGAGTATTGGTGAAGAGATTGAAGAAGATCTCTCCGTGGAAATGGATGACCTCAATACCAGTGATAAAGTATGGTGTGGGCGTTGCCGTGGAGTGCTGCTCGGGCCTGGGGCTCTTGCCGGGGGCGACTGTAGAGCTTTAACAGACTTAGGGAAAGGCTGCTGGAGGTTGTGACCCTGCTGTCCTGGTCCAGGTTCTGGGGTCAGAACTGGCCACCGCTGGTGTAGTCAGACTCGAGGTGTCCTGTTGAGGGAAGTCAGGATAGAAATCGGCGCAGGGACCAGAGCGAAGCTGTGTGTCAGCCGGCGGGTCCGGGCTGGTGCAGACGCCCGTGGGGACGGTACCGCAGAGGTGGACGCAGGCCCCACGGTTAGGAGTCCGTCCTGCAGAGCCACGTTTGGCCTTTCTGTTAGACTGCAGAACATACTGAGATGTGTGTCAGATGGGAGAGGTCAGGGGCACCCTGTTGTGCCCACAGAAAGCCCCGGCCTGCTCGGGGGAGGGCCTCTCGGGTCATCTCGGGTTGGAGGTCGCTGCAGCCTGGAGGTGAATGCTGCCTTCCGGTACGAGGAGCCCGTGCTGGCGACCGTTGGGGGATGAGCCCACGGGAAGGCCTTTGCGAGAGGCCGCGGTGGATAACGAAAACTGCACGTCTGAGCCGGCACCGTCGGGGCGCGCCTCCGTCCGCGCCTGTGGTTCTTAGGCGAGCCTTCGCCTTCAGTCCTTGGCGGTTTGGCCGTGAGAGAGGTGGGGATGGCCGCCCCCAGGATGCTGGACCAGCTTGACTGGGAACTCCGGACACGTGGTCGGCTTCGGCGGGCTGCCCCCTCCCTGGTCGCTCACGCCAGCCCCGGAGACCACCGCATGCCCGCTTCAGGCTACCCGGGGGGCTGCGCACGGGTCGTGGGAGCCGGCTCTTGTGGCGGTGCGAATGCGGTTTTGCTCTTAGCCTGTGGTAATTCTCACAGATTTCAGAATAGGAGGAAGAGGGTGAGGTAGGGGGCTTGGCAATGTGGAGCAGTCTTGTAGAGTAGAAGATAATATTTAAATTTTAGCAATGTATTTTAAGGATTATTGTTGACCCCGCCTGCTTTCTGATACTGGTTCTCTTTCTCTTTTGAACCCTAAAGCTTGATGACCTGACCCAGGACTTGACGGTGTCCCAGCTCAGTGACATTGCAGATTATCTGGAAGACGTTGCATAGACAAGAAAGAAAGAAGTATTCTAATCGACAAAGGACTCTGTGATCAGTTCCATCCCCCCACCCCCGACAATCACTCTTTGCTGGAATGTCTGCTCCCTCTTGGTGCCTTGTGTTTCAGAAAGACTGCAGATATTTTTAAAAATTAAGTTTCATTATACTAAACAAAAGCTTCCTGCCCGAGCCCATGTGTGGAAGATACAATGTTCTTAATTTGGTTTGGCTACACATTTCTCTGCGGAAGTTGATCATCTACAACTCAGATTCATTACGAGGAGTGAACCCATGAAACCATGAGTATTAAGAGCTTACTGAAAGGTGTCAATAAAGCTGTAGGTTCACATAACTCTGTGTGTGTGTGGCTTTAGCCATCCACAACCAAAACATTGGATATTAGGTATTATGCAGATAGTTGCAAAGCGGCCTGAAGCCTATTACCGGAAGTGAGTTGGTATGTCAGCTTTATTTTGTATTTCCTTCCATCTGGAAGGGTTGTTAGACCATTAAGGTATATTAAATACTCCCGTGCACGCTGGTGTTGCTTGTTCTGAAGAAATCTAGAGGCCATTAGGACTTGTAATCCACGAGTTGTCGCCAAAGACATTTGTGGTCGCCTCCCCGTCTGCGGCAGAAGCTGTTAGCCCGGCTGTCGTCTTTATCGTGGTAATTTATTGGGTGTAAAGATGCCTGGAAACCTAATACCGGAGCCTCTGAAACCGCCAAGCAGTGCTTCTGTTTCCGATCTGTAAGTTGATTGTATTAAAATCCAAATTGGACCGTAACATAGTAATGGCCTAAGACCACATCCCGC
>PITA01024624.1:0-25940 GCA_004023965.1 Spilogale gracilis | reverse complement strand
CCCCCCCTCCCCCCAAGAGGTCCACTTCCTAACCCCTGGAACAGGCACCCATCTGTTACCTTACATGACAAAAGGGACTTTACAAATGTGATTAAGAATCCTGAAAGAGATGATTCTGGATTGTGTGGATGAGGCCAGTGTAATCATAAGCACCCTTCCCAGGGGGAAGCATGGGGACCAGAATCAGAAGCCTGGCCTGTGACAATGGAAGCAGAGGTCAAGGGTCTCCTTTTGCCAAGGAATGCAGTGGCCTCTCAGAGCTGGAAAAGGGGAGGAAGTAGATTCTTCCCTAGAGCCTCCAGAGGAAAGGCCGCTGTGTCAACACCTTGATTTTGGTTTCGAAGAACCATTTCAGCCTTCCGGGCTCCAGACCTATAAGATAACAAGTAAGTGGTGGTGTAGTCTTACACCACTGAGTTTGTGGTAACTTGTTACCGCAGCAATAAGAAATGAGTACAAACTCTAGGATTCCTTCTAGAACGAAAAATCTTATAGTGTTGTGTATATTATTACTTCCTTGTCTTTGACTAGAATAAGCTTTGAAGGCAGGGACTACTTCTAAGAGTTAATTCTCAGCACCTCTAGCACAAAATTAGAGCTTAATAACTATTATTGATTTTTTTTCAGCTTTACTGAGGTATAACTGACAAAACTATCAAATATTTAAAGTGTACAATGGTGATGACTTGATCTAATATACACTGTGAAAGGTTTCTCCCCCACCTGGGTAATTAACATACTCCTCCCCTCACATAGTTACTTTTCCTTTCCCTTTTTGGGGGGTGCAGCAGGAACATTTAAGTTCTACTCTCTTAGCAAACTTCAATTGTGGGATACAGTGTTATCAATCATAGTCATCACATGATATATTAGTTCCTCAGACCTAATTCATCTTATAGCCGGATGTTTGTACCTTTTACCAGCCTCTCCCAATATCCCCCATCTCCCCCTCCCCCACCGGCCACCAATTTTCCACTCTCTGTTTCTATGATTTCAGTTTTAATTTTTTTCCAGCTGAATTTTATAAAGTATCTGGGGAAAGCAGAAAAGCCTTGGCAACTGTCAAGACTCCAGAGGAGCTTGGAAGCCATAGAAGCAGCACAGGGCTTCTCCGGACACCTCTTCTTGGTCTCTCCTTGCTGGCTAAGTTCTTGTGCATTCCTTGGCCTCATCATCTGGGGCCTCACATGTAGAGGCCCACCTTGGCCCTTTCCTTTACAGCCGGCCCCAACTCTTGACACTGAGGCTCGACCCAGTGTGGCGTCTCCAGGTATAGGCCATCCTGGCTGCCAGTGTGACCCCTGCCTGTGTTCTGAGAGCTGGATACTTGCCTCTGTGGTATAATACAGTGTTTGGTCTTTGTCCCTTGTTTCTGACACATAACTCCTAAACCCTTGGAATCTCCTGAGTGAAAAGAATATCTTTGGTGTGCTAAAGAGATGACTGTTGGCTGGGGGTGCTGCTAGTTTTAGGCTGGGGGCTGGTTGCCAGAGAAGCCAGCCATGATTAGAAGCTTGGGACTCTCAGCATCACCTCCTGATCTCCAGGGAGGGGAGCGAGGCTGGAGGTGGAGCTGGTCCCCAGTGACCATAACCGCACATACGTAATGAAAGCTTCAAACTCCATCTCCCACCCCCCTCCCCCAAATGATGGGACTGGAGGAGCTTCTGCATTGGCCAACATGTCCATGTGCCAGGAGAGTGGTGCACCCAAACAACATGGGGACAGAGGCCCCTGTGCTCTGGACTCTTCTGGACCTCACCCTAGTACCTCTTCATCTGGCTGTTCATTTGTACTTTTATAATCAACTGTTATAGTAAATAGAACATTTCCTCAAGTTACTGTGAGTCTCTCTAGCAAAACTGAGGATCAGACCCAGGAGGGGATGGTGGGAGCCCCTGACTTTGTAGCCAACTCAGTGTGTGGGTGACCTGGGGACTGGTTTTTGAAGTGAGGGCAGTCTTCTGGGACTGAGGCCTTAACCTGTAGGTCTGAAGCTAACTCGAGGAAGTGTAAGCATTGACTTGAACTGTAGGATACCCAGTCTGGGAATTGGTTGATGTGGGGAAAATACCTAACAGTCCGTTTCTGTAGATATGGTCTTCATCCTAAGCTCTAGTTCTGGTGTCTGAATCTTTTGCCCAAGTCCACATTTTTGAAACTTGCCCAGCTCAATGTCCCTGCACCCTTGGATTCTGCCTTGCTCCTGCCAAGTCCTCTAGGATCTGAGGTCCTGGTTTTGAGCATCAGTCCACTGTCTGGGCCCCTATTGCCTGATAACGGACATCCCTGAGCCTGACTCCTGAGTGATCTCCAAGCATTGTCTGTTATCCACTTTCCTACCATTGTCCGCAGTTCACATCAACAGGACACCTTTTCCCTCTATTAGATCTACTTGCTGGCGCCTGCTTTGTCATATCTCTACTGCTCCGACCTCAGACAGCACGTCAGCTTTCCAGAGAAGACTTCTAGCACCTCTGAAAGGCTTGCCTGACTAGAGTCTAGCTTCCTTGCATACAAGGTCCTCTCCTGGTTCTTGACTCTAACACGGTGTCTTGAGGTGTCACTGCCCACAGAGCTATGCCCTACAAGATTCTAAGAAATGATGTCAGCAGTGAACTTGGCCATCCTAGGGCCTAATTAAATCAAGCTGTTCAGGCCAGGACTCGGCACATGTTCTGCTTTGAGGGTCATAGTGCTGCCAGTGCAGGCCCAGGATACAGGCAGAAAGAGAGAGGAAGTCGGAGGAGCAGTGAAGAGATTAAGGAAGGGGCATAGGGATGGGGCAAGTGTGCACACTGAAGTGAGTGCCAAGGCCGTGGCTTCTGGTGTCTTCCCTGGCCTATTTTCCTAGTCCAGCAAGCTGTCATTGGAACAGGAGTTCAGCTGCAGGCAAGGTGTTATTCTCAGAAAGCAAGAGCAGAGTTGCATATGGAATCTAGTGGCCCTTTCAGCAAACAGTGTGATATGGTGGAGAGAACATAGGGTTTAGCTTCAAGCAAATCTGAGTTTGCACCTCAGTTCTGCTCCTTTTGAACTGAATAGCCTTGGGCAAGCTACCTTGACCTTCAGAAGGCTCAGCTTTCTCATTTCTGATATGGGGATGACAGCACCAATTTCTAATGAGATAATTCAGGTAAAATAGCCAGTGGCATGCTTGGCATGAAGCAATTGCTGTATAGATGGTGATTCTGTGCCCTTTCTTCCTTGTCAGTGTTCCCTGTCACAGCACCAGGGCAAAACAGTCTTGGTGGCTTTGTAGAACAGCTTGTTCCTTTTCCTGGATAGTGACTTAAGGCAGCAGGTTTCGGCAAGCTGCCCAGTGTCCAGGTGTCCCAAGGTTAGCCTGTGTGCAGATGCTACAATTGGTTCAATTGCCTAAGTGTCTCTCTCTCTCTCTCTCTTTTTTTTTTTTTAAAGATTTTATTTATTTGACAGAGAGGGAACACAAGCAGGGGGAGGGAGAGAAGGAGAAGCAGGCTTCCCGATGAGCAGGGAGCCCGATGTGGGACTCGATCCTGGGTCTCCGGGATCATGACCTGAGCCGAAGGCAGTCGCCCAACCAACTGAGCCACTCAGGTGCCCAATTGCCTAAGTGGCTCTTAAAGGAGGTAGTTGTATACAAATATGCTCCTTGGTGTGGACGGCCATATATAGGCCCTTGTAGGTGTCCAACATCCAGGGCACTATCATTGGAACTCCTGGGAAAATGGAGAAGCAAGTGGCCCCCACACTTGCTCCCTGCCCTCCTAAACCTAGGCAATCTCCCTGGAAATCAGGTGGGTCTTTCCATGAGGAGTGAGTATTGCAAAGGTTGCAAGTGATGCTATAGTCTTTTCCATGCATACGTGTGTACACCAATACCCAACAAATATTTATTGGGCTTCTGCCCAACACATCAGCCACTGTGTGAGGGATACAGTGGTGAGCCAGACACACATTACACCCTCTGATTGGGAAACACTGGAAGCAGAAAAATATCCTGTTTACATATTAAACCTGGAGTCGGTGAGGAGCTTTCAGATACAGGATTATGGCTTGTGAATTGAGCACCTATTGTTTTGCTGCTTGCTAACAGAGCAAGCCTCCCACATGATATGTGGTCAAAAGACAATGAATAATTTGAGTTTGAGGCAGATGAGTTATGGTCTATTGGTGAGAACTTGCACGATTCTGATTGGGAGAGATCTGCTGTGCAAATGTGAAGCCCGGCCCCAAGGGAGGACTGCAGATGGGGAAGGGTGCTGCTGTGGTATAGGGGCTTCAGAAGGACTAGCATTTGAATTTTTGTCTTTTTTGTGTAAAGGGAAGGAAAGTAATATGGCCACTGTCACTAGGAGAGAGCTTTGTTTAATGGCTAAAACACAGATTTAGCTCTCATAAACCTTAGGTCTTCTCTGCCAATAACCCTACGTGGGGCTAAAGTCAACCTCACTCTCCTTACTTCCCCCTTCCTATGAAAGTAGAGAGCCAGCCTAGGACTAAAGAGTCAGAAAACATGTATTCCAATCTTGGCTTCACTGTGTGGAGTAGAAAGAAGTTTGATTTTTGAAACCTCTGTTTCCTTCTAAAGGAATTCCTTCCTACTTTTCCATCTAAGGGAATCCCTTCCTTTTTTTCCTTCTGCTAGAGTCTCTCTACTGGTTTGCAGTCCTTGAAATTAGAAACAAGACTTATCTCTTCAGTCCCTTGTAGAATAAACCCCCAAATCATGTTTCTGAAATGAGTGAATTACAACACTGAGGTTAGACTTCATCTATTTCAAGTGCCTTAGGACCCTTGGAGGAACATCTTGTGTGGGTATGATGACAATGGTCTTCAAAGGCACAACTTCAGTTCCTTATAGTTATGGGCATGTCAGCGAGGTTTGGTGTTTTTTTGGGAGAACGAACACAGTCCTTATTTATTTCATATGGATTATCTTCCTCTCTCAAAGACCATTTCTACACTTGATCTTAGCCAAAAGGCTAAGAAGTGATCTCAAAGACCATTTCTTAACATGGCTTCCTTCATCTTGTGGACCCCACTCTATTCCTGGATCCCACCATGTAAGCATCCCTAGGTGTGTTTTCTCTGCCAAAGGACTGAGCCAGCTTTGAAACTTTCTTTGCTACTGGTCATTGGTATAACTTGAGATGAATTACCATATCTTTTACAATCTGTTTTTCCATCTGCTCCATGGGGAGTATATTCCTCTGTTGCTTCTATTTCTTCCATGGCCAGGATGAGATGATCCTCTTCTGAAAACAGTTGGAAAACTCAGAAGTGGATACAGGAACCAAAGGTGAAATTATTGTAATTGTTCACCTACCAGCATCATCAACAACTTAGTTGTTTTTGTCTTCCCAGCCACATCAAAGATGCCCATTGATGCCATATAAGGAAATACAAGGAAGCAGAGAATTAAAAATGCCATTGTGGAATCAGAGGAAGTTTAAAGTGAATATATGCTACTTTATATTAATTAATTAATTAGTTAATTCACTCATATTTCCATTCTGCAAGTAATTATTGAACATCAACCATATACAAAGATGAATCGAACTTGATTCTGATCTTGTGGTTCTTTCAGAATGGTAAGAGAAAGAGTTCTCTTATCTTAAAACCAATGATATGAAGTAGGAAATGATGGGCATTCCTCTGATAAGAGAAATATAGTTCAGTGCTCTGATTGCATTGAGGGGGAAAGAGAATTTGTCACCAAGGGGCAGGAAAGGTTATTATGAGAAATGGCTGAGCCTTGGAGAATGCGGAGGATTTGAACTTACAGATTGTGATGGGGGAGGGAGGGCATCGAGGCAGAGGAAGGGTTGGAGTAAAGACAGGAGCTTTCTCTGTGGCAGGGTCCTCCTGTGACTTTGAAGTCCCCTTGACCCCCAGCCTGGGTTGTTCTCCAGGTTTGAAGATTGCTTTTTTTTTTCCATCTTTTTTGTTTTTAATTTTTTCCTTTGATCTTGCTTAAGTTGCTAAAAATGGTCCCCTATCTCACCATGCAGTTGATCTGAGCATGAGAGACTCATGGCTCCTATGAGTAATAACCTTGGCTGCACATTATGCAAAACGTCCATCAAAAATTCTCCTTCTGGAATGTGAGGTTCACTTCAAAGCCCTCTTCTGTTGACCAAGCCTTGGGAGGTGTCATGTCCAATCATCACTTCTCAGTTACTGGGCTTCCCTTGCCTTGCTGTGAGATCAAAGGAAAGGAGAGTTCCATCATGCAAGTGAAAAGGAAATTCATTGCCTGTAGGTAGCTGATGTGGAACAGAAATTAAGTGAAGGAGGTCAAGAAACTTAGTCCAGGGTGTGGGAAGAATCCTCAACTTGTCTGAGATACCAAGACAAGGTAGAAAACAAAGTGAGGCCACCACTGATTTCTAGATGATCAAACTTTACCTTAGGATGAATGCTTGGGAGACAATCATTTACATGATTCACCAAGCTGAAAGCAGGGACCAGTCCTCTAAGTTAGGCTATACTGTGTGGCTCTTCCCTCTCACCACATTCAAGCAGCAAAATAAACAGAGCAGGCATTTATTGACCCTTACCTGGATATATGTTGATGTGTAAAGTTGGACTACATTAGAATAGAAGAGGATTATTTTTAGATTTTTTGATCTTATGGGCTGATAAAGTTTTAAAGATTTTGTTAAACCTAGAGTTGTTAACTTTTTATTTTGCTGAATCAAGGATATTAGACTTAAAGGACCTTGACAACTATGAACTGATTGCCGTTATTTTAAAAAGAAAGAGAATTCTCTGCCAATTATTGGGATGAGTATAACATCAGATTAAAAGGCAGTCTTTCCTAAACGAGCACCGTGGGCAATCTTCCACTTACGCTTTTGCTCTAAAATGTTTCAGATTGCCTCGTGGTGAGCCCCGGTCATGGGTGTGGCCTTTGGAGCTCCGTGTTATCAGAGTAGAGCTGGCTTCACTAGTCTGTTTGGGAAAGATACAGAATGGGTTGAGGAATTTCTCGGGTACATGGATGGTTTTGAGTACAGTCACATCAATCCTGACAAGCTGTATTTTGTACTGGCATCATACTTCCTGGCACTTGATGAGATGATTTTGTGGTCAGTTCCCTTTTATCCTGACTCATTTGTGGGAAGGGAAATTTACTTCTCTGGGAACCCATGTTTATATTAGTGTTCAATCATTTGTCTGCTGTGTAATGATTTACATACCCAGTGCAAAGAGGTCTGAGGATTGCCTTCCTGATTGTTACACACCCAAGCTCCTACTCCCCTGCTCCTTCACTCCACTTCAGGCCAGAGAAGTCATTCAGTTTTGTGCCTTAGGGGATCCACCCAACATGCTATTCTTCAGCTTACTCATTCCTTATATATTTATACTCTATTATCCTCTATTGATATTGGGCTTTTAGATGAATGCAAAGGCTTCTTGAGGATGCTTAGATAGGTGCTGTGTGGTATTTTGTACTGAACTTCTTTGCCTTCTTAGCTTAGCAGTTAGTCTCCTCCCAAACTTGATGTACCCCTTTTGGATTGTAAATTGTGATCCTCTGATTTATTTCTCTCCAGTTCACATGCCTAATGTGGATGGGCCTTTGGTGCTCATGCCACACCGGCCATTTATAATTTAGTGTAGTAGCATTTGCAATGTTTATGAGTAACTGACAGTATGCAATGGTATCAATAAATCAGATGGGCCAGGCCCAATCCTTGATGGTCAGTTTTTCTGTATGCCAAGGAGGAAAGCTGAAAATCAGTGACTTCCATTAGCTGGGAGCTTTTCAGATCATAATGTCAGAGAAAGCACATTTGTTGGCTTTTATTATTAATACATTCTGAGTGACTGTTTAAAATAGATCTCCCTGGTTGGATAAGGAGACATGAAAAAAGAATGATTCCTTGTTTTGTTTTTTAAGTTATTGCAGTTGATTTCAAAGGAATGACTTATTTTGATAAAGTAAGTGAACTTGAGTTGTGATATATATATAACAGGCAAAAGGATATAGGAGACTTCAGGTTGTGTGATGTGGCATGTGTGTCACAGCACCAGCAAAATTAGGATTTATTTTCTGGAAATGCAAATCTGGAATGAGGTGGCTCAGGAATGACCACACAGTCCTATGCAATAACTCATACAATAGCGTGTCACAGAGTACAACAGCGTGTCTGAAATGCTCTTGTGAATGAATGTTCCATTGCCGAGGGATAATTCTGGTAATATATGTTTTTAAGAGGGATATACCTCGGATTTCCAATGTTGGTCATGAGTGCACTATGTGAGCTCAAAACTGGGCATTGCCACTTTATACTAATTCTTCCTGACATAGGGAGAAGGATGTAGGGGTCAGAAGTTTGTGGGAGGAAATGCTTAGCAGAGTCTCCAAGGAAAAAGTACCCACTTGTGCTTAAAACTTCAGTGCTCTAAAATACAAATTTTTATGAAGCTTGGCTAGATGGGGTTGAAATGCAGGAGTTCTAGGGGCAGGTCGGCCTCTGGGTTTTATGTCCTGGCTCTACCTTAATGCCCCAGTCATGTGACCTTGGGCAGGTTACTTCATCTCCTAGAACTTTGGTCCCCTTGTCTTTAAATTCTCACCTCATAAGGATATTTTGAAGAATAGATGATTTGATACAAACAAAATACTTGGAGGAATGCTGAATAATTTTAGTTTTCCTTACCTGTACTTCTGGAGAAGATGTGGAGTCGTCAGACAGCTCCTAACTCCATAGACTCAAATCTCTTAGCACCATGTGGGCCACTTGATGGGCCATGTGATGGTCACAGGCTAAAGATGGAAGCCTGAATTCTGTATCAAGAAAGAATGCTGAACCATTGAATGAGGGCTAATGGCTGAGAAGGTTATCTTCTTCTATCGACGTTGATAAAATCATTTGTACCTGTGAGTAAAGATAAATTATGTCCCACAGGGAAATTTGACTTTTCACATCTTGTTTTTCATGTTGGTGACACTTTCTTGTACTGATGTGTGAAATTAAGTCGTAGAATCTCATTCAAGCTAGTAATGCCTGTCTTTAACAGTAAAAACAGGAACACAAATCTTTACTTGGGAGTGCATACGTGGGAATGCGGCATGTAGCCCTTACTGGGAACACGAGACAGTGATTATTGTTTTCTGAGCGCTCAGTGCGTGCTAAAAGCAGGAAGTCTCGGCTCCATTTTTCTGACCTTTTTTTTTTAAATTAAATTAAATTTATTTATTAGAAAGAGAGAGAGAAAGTGAGAGAGAGCATGAGAGAAGGTCAGAGGAAGAAGGAGATCCCCCATGGAGTGGAGAGCCTGATGCTGGACTCGATCCTGGGACTCTGGGATCATGACCTGAGCCAAAGGCAGTGGTTTAACCAACTGAGCCACCCAGGCGCCCCTATTCTGACATTTTGGGTCTTCCAGATCTTTCACGTTGTTCTTTGCTCTAAAGCTGCTATGGTCTAAATGTGTCCCCCCCCCAAATTTGTATGTGGAAAACCCAACTTCCAAAGGGGATGATATTAAGAGGTAAGCCCTTTGGAAGGTTCTTAAGTCATGAAGGTGGAGCCTTCATGAATGGGATTAGTGTCCTTATAAAAGGGCCTCCAAGAACTAGCTCACTCCTCCCAGCATGTGATGACACAGTCCAAAGTCTGCTGCCTGCAACCAGAAGAGGGCATTCACTAGAATCTACCCTGCTGACATCTTGGTCTTGGCCTTCTAGCCTCCAGAATTGTGAGAAATGAATTTTGTTGTTTATAACACCCACCCTGTGGTATTTTGTTATAAAGCAGCCTGAACAGGCTAAGACAGAAACCAGTAGAAACTGTGTTTTGTTTTTTTTTTCCTTTTTATCCAGTTCACAATATCACTGGCATATATAAGCAATGTAAAACAAAGCCAAAACAATTGGCTAGCCCTGAGTACAGGATTTCATCTGGGTAGTTACATAGACAACTGCAAAAACCCACTGGGGAAAATTTGCCTGGATAGAAATAAGCAACACAAAGTAAAAAAGGCAGTGACTGAAATTGCACATGGTAATTTTTTTGAGTGAGCAATTATGGAAAAATCAAATATGTGTGAAAAAATTTAGATCTGAAAAGCTTGAGGTAGAAAAATGGGATCTGGCATAAGTACTGGTCACAAGAAAGAGCAGACAAAGTAACAACAAATATGTCACAATGGCAGGTGCTAGATTTTGTAAAATTTGATATGAATATAAAACTAATGAATGAACTAAATTTATGCTGTGAATTTTTTAAGAAAAATTCATTAATTAGTAGAATAGAAATGAATATAGAAAAAAAATTGGATATCATTTAACTAATCCAGGAATTAAATTCACTTACTGGAATTCACTTCTGCAAATATGTCTTTATAAAGAGGTATTACTGTTGGTGATATTCAGGCCTCTCTTCTGTACATCGGGCTCCTGATATACTTAGCTCAAGTCCCCAATCCTTGCGGGGGCCTTGGGGTCCTCTGTGGCCTGGCCCTGGGCCCCTTGTGCTCTCATTTCCTCCACTCAGCCCTGTGCCCTGTGATCCGTGCTCCAGCTACACTGGCTTCCTGAACGTTTCCCACATAGGCCAGGTGTGTGTTCCTTGGGCCCCTACTGTGGCTGGAATGTTCTTCCTGCAGTTATCACCTCGCTCACTGTCACTTCACCGCGGCCCCAACCAACAGCCACTCCTCAGGGAGAACTTTTACTACTCACTCACTTTCCACCCCCTTACCCTCCCTTCTTTTTTCTCATAGTAATGGTTATGTCCTGATATTATACCTATTTATTTATTTGGCCAGAATGTTAGCTCCAAGGGGTTTGGTTCACTGCCCAGGCTGCTGGGTCTCACAGAGATCTTGGCATGTAGGAGGCCCAGCAAATATTGGTTGAACAAATTCTGCATTAAAATGTTTGTATTTGTTGGTAAGCCTGGGTGGCTCAGTCGGTTAAGCGGCTGCCTTCAGCTCAGATCGTGATCGTGATCCCAGAGTCCTGGGGTGGAGTCCTGCATCGGGCTTATTGCTTAGTAAGGAACCTGCTTCTCCCTCTGCCTGCTCTGCCTGCTGCTCCCCCTGCTTGTGTTCTCTCTCTTTCTGACAAATAGATAAATAAAATCTAAAAAAAAAAAAAGGTTTGTATCTGTTAACATAGCACCAATGTTTCTCCTGGATCAGACTCCAGGGTCAGGTTGTCCACTGAGTCAAAATTGAAGGAGAAAAGTGTTAAGATCCAAATATCCTGCATCCCCAGAGCCTGCACTCAGCATGTGTGGTCATCATTAGTGCTCCTGCTAACAGTTCTGATTTTGAACCTTCTGGGCCTCTGGTCAGATTGCATTTCCCTCCTACAGGTAGGTGTGGCCATAGGACTCGACTTGGCCAGTGAAATGTGAGTGGGAGGGACGTATGTCACTCCCCGCTGGAAGCCTTTCAGAGCAAGTGTGCCCGTTTACTCACTCCCTTCTCCCCGTTGTGGTGAATGGTGACACTCTAGGCCACGGTGGCTTCGTTAGCTCTGATCCTGGAGTGAGGAAGGCACAGACTGAGGCCTGCCCTGAGTTGGACATGGAGCGTGAGGGGATGCTCTACTTTTGTTCCTTTGGGCCACTGAGATTTTAGGATTGTTTGTTACGTAGCTGACTAATGCAGTAAGTTACACATTTATCTCGTTTAAGTTTTCCACTGTCCCTAGGAGGCAGTCATTATTATTCCTACTTATTGCTGTGGAAACTGAACTCACAGAAATTAAGTCCTTTCCCAAAAGTGACACAGCTACTAAGTGGCATTTCTAAAATTCAAACCCAATTCTGTCTGATTCCATGATCTGAGCTCTTAAACATAGGCTTGTCCAACTTCTCAGTGTGTTATTAGACGTATGATAGTCTGTATGGGCAAGAGTGTGCTCCTAAGAGCTTCAGGGACCTCATTCTAAACCAGGGAAAGATGGACACCCTCTCAAAACCAGGTGATACGGGCCATCTGGGTGGCTCAGTTGGTTAAGCCGCTGCCTTTGACTCAGGTCATGATCCTCGAGCTCCACATCAGGCTGCCTGCTTGGCAGGAAGCCTGCTTCTCCCTCTCTCACTCCCCCTGCTTGTGTTCCCTCTCTGGCTGTGTTTCTCTCTGTCAAATAAATAAAATCTTAAAAAAAAAAACCAACCAGGTGATACATCAGCGACGATCTGCAATCATCAGAAGTTTAGGTATCACGTTTCCTTGGTCAGAGCATAGAATGAATTAAATATTAAAGCCCACTTGAAGGTAATTTGAATTAATAACTTTGAAAGGAGGCTGAAATAGTTCTCACCTGGGTAAGGTTTTATTTATTTCACCTGTCTCTGTTTAGGAATTTTGAAAACCCCACAGGCTTTATGTAAAAAAAAAAATAGGCTGGAAAAAAAACAAGCTGATAAACAAATGTATTTCAGGAGGCTCAGTGTATTGTCTCCTGATGTGTGGACTTAGAGGAAACCAGACTTTCTGAAGGTCTTGGGAGGGCACCGACCGGGGCGAAGTGCAGGAGGAATATGCCTCATATGCTGGTGGTTTCAGGCTTTAGAGCCCGTGATGGTGATAAACATGCCCCACGAGTGCAGGACAGAGCTGGTGTGGGCGGGGTCGCCATCCCTCCTACTTCTGAGTCCCTGTGACTGACACCCCTTTTCTTTCTATCAGACAGGAGTTAGGCTTATTGTCATGGCTGGGCTCTGTTCCTCCAATGGTTTTCTCTATTTCTATTCAGATAAATTATCATTTGAATTCAATTTCCAAGTTAGGGGAGGAGGGCTACTCACTCTTCACTCCATATAGGATGACGCAGGCAAGCAAAGAATTACTGAAAGATGAAGAAAACTACTTTTACAAATTTGGGATACTCTAGTTATTTCATCTGCAGGAAAAAAAAGGTGCTGTAATGCCTTTATTTTGGGATATCAGCTATAATGTGTGCGTGAATGAGGTCTAACTGACCAAGGATTGCTGAATCCCTTCTTGTGGGGCCATGTGCTTAGACCGTGGGTGTGAACAAGTTGACGTGAGGATGATTTTCTATTTTTCCCATGTCTCAGAGCAGGGTAGGACAAGGGACAGGCAGGTCCCCCAGAGAAGGATCTGAATGTGCCCTTTGAAAGACGAGCCCGTCACAATGTCGAGTGTCTCATGGTCATTAATGTGGAGACGTGCACAGACTGGGCTTGTAGATCTATTTCTCTTCCTAGTTGAACCCTCAAAATTCAGGGTAGTCTTTCATCTAAAGCCTTCTGCCTCTTGATTGAAATCAGGCCTGTTAGGTAGAGTTCTGCATGGCGTGTCTCTGGACTCATGAAGGACCCTCTGGACTGCTGGTCCTAAAACAATGTAAGGTGAGCCAGGGTTCCAGAGAGCTCCTTGGGATTCCATGAGCACCAAAGAAAAAAGCCTTCCAACCAATCTGATTCTAAAGAAAGCCATCAGGACAAAAGGCAATTGTGGGCACTAATAAAAAGCCAAGAGAAGAGAAAATCAATAATCCTTTATGTATGGCTCTGAACACCATTCTCTGTGGTCAGGAATCAGGCAGCCTGATCATGTGTGTGCATGCATATGTGTGTGAATCCACACCCTCATGCTGCAGGAGGGATTGATGAAGTTCTTGCCAAACCGTGTGACTGAAAGAGTCTCATTGAGAAGATGTGCCCCGGGAGGAGGAGGTGTGGCTTTGCTTTGAAGGGGTGCATGGGCTTAGGCTGGGAAGGAGAGACAGTCCTGAAGCCTTGTGGGAACCCTTCCATGGCTCCATGGCAGGTGTTGTGGGTTTGAATGGTGTTCCCCGCTAAAACATGTCCAAGTCCTAACCCTTAGTACTTGTGAAGGTATTAATATTAGTGAACCTTTAGTATTTGGAAATGGGGTCTTCACGGACATAATCAAGTTAAGATGAGAGCACACTGGATTAGTGTAGGCTCTAATTCAGTGACTGGTGTCCTTATGAAAAGAGGGAAGGGCATTGTGCAGTGACAGGGGCATAGAGGGAAAGGCACAGCTGCAAACTGAAGATGTCAGGGATTCCTAGCAACCATCAGACACGGGGAAGAGACATGGCAGGACCCTTCCTTATAAGCTTCAGGGGGCAGTATGTCCCTGCCTATACCCTGACTTCAGCCTCCTGGCCTCCAGAACTGTGAGAGCTCACATTTCTACTGCTATAAGCTGCTTCATTTGTGGTGTTGGTATGGCAGCCCTGGAAATTAGGACATAAGCTAAGGGCCATTGGTTTCAGCCTCAGGGCAGTAGGCGACAGTGCGCAGAACTTGGACTACAGGTAGGTAGTGAAGGCTCGGAGGTGCTGGAAAGTGAGGCAGTCTATTGAGGGTAGCAATGGATGCATACTGGGAAGGGGTGGCTGATTGGTTCTCTCTGATTTCTCATTCAGAGAGCCTGCTCCATCACTCTTTGTGACAGATGCATTTTCCAAATGTGGCCATGGCAATACCTCCCATCCCTCTTGCTCTTTGAACACTTGCTACTCCACCATCACAGTGAGGTCTTATTCTCCTCCTCTGAATCTGAGCAAACCTGTAACTCCCTTATAACTAATAGAACGTGGGCAATATGATGTGGCATGTTTTCAAAGCTAAGTAATGTGAGGCATTGCTACATACATCTTGTGTACTGGACCAGAGACTATCTGGAGCCCAGAACCACCTTAGAAGGAGCCCAGCTGTCCCATAGCTGCCATGTTGTGAGGAAGGTAACTAGCTCACCTGGAGAGGCCCCATGGAGAAGCCCCAAGACTATATGAAGAGAGATTGCTGCTAAGACATTTCCTGGCTCCTCTCAGTCCCTTTCCCCTCAACCTACACTGTTCTAGCTTCAGCTACCCTCTGATCCTGAGCTAAAGCTATTGACCACATTTTGGTGCACAAACTGTGAGGGAGTGTTGGTTTAAGTCACTAAATTTTAGGGTCCTTATTATGCAACAGTAGTAACTAGAACCTCTTCAAATCTTTGCCCAAGGGCCACTTCTCCTCTGAGACCTTCTCTGACTCTAGACTTCCACCCTTGAAACTCTCCTTTCCCACACAGCTATGAGCTATTTCAGTTCTCAGCATTTCCCTTCATTCAGAGCCAGTTTTGTTGATGCCAATCTCCATTTTCTTCAGTTTCCTGGGAAAGCATCCTACTTTCTATCCCCACCAGCTATGTCTGTCCCAGCAGAGCACACCCATCTCAGTTCTCTCAGTAACAAAGTGGCCTCCAGGGACCAGCTCTCACCCTCCTTAAGGGGCAGTATTAAAGCTCCAGGAATACAGATGAGGTTTTTAATAGAATAAGAAAACATTATTTTAGTTAATCATGAACTCAGATGATGAGCCCATCTGTCTCTCTCACTGGGGACTGTGTCTTACTCATCTCTGTACCCCTAGGTTAGTTCACTGCTTGACAGAGAAAAGGCTCTTGATGGACAGATGGATGGATGGATGGATGGATGGATGGATGGACAGACAGATGGATGAATGGATGCATGCATAAATGGATGAATGCAGAGAAATGCTTAAAAAATATAAAGTGGAATTTGCAAACTTGGAGCATATGTGCTGCCATTTCCAAACTCTTTGCCCATGGAAAGCCTGGTTAACAGACCCCAGCACTCTTTCTGGGGATTGGAAAGGCTGCCTCACCCTGTTTTTGAGCTATAAATAGAAGCTAGAAATCAACCATATTTTGTCCTTAAAATACTAAAAGCAAAAATACTCTTTTGGAGTTTCAGTTTATTAAAAATATTGTTAAAATAGAAGTCAAAACTCTGTATACAACTGCTTCCTGACTTTCTTCTAAGGCTTAAGCAAAGTTCATTAAACTAGTATATATGTTCCTGTGCTTTTAATGTGCGTAGATTTCACATTTAGAAGAGAATGTTCTGACACTTGATGGCCTTTGCTCTTGACTGGAGCACGGTGGAGTCTTTAAGTAAAGAATTTGTCTCAAAAGGGGACCAAACAATAAAGCAACGTGTGGGATTCTGGAAGTCAATATGGTCAATAATGCCGTGTTGTTTACAACCAATCACTTACCAGGATGGACAGGACCAACGGAGAAAGGAAATTACCCACCCGCCCACATAATTGCACCAATTGCTAGAATCGGTTAATAGGCCATAAAAAAAAAAAAAAATCAATCCCAGAGAAGCATAAAGAGATACATATGAGAGTAGAACTTGGTTATTACTGGTCTTCATTCACAGCCGCGTTTGAGCGTTTTACTCTTTATTAGCAGGATGACAGTTCTGACAAATTATCCCACAGTCTCTGCTTCTGTGTCTTCTTTTTCTTGGGAGTGAGTTTGTTTCTTTCTGTACTTTCTGTGTTTGGATTTTCATAGCACTGCGTCTGGATCCTGTGGCAAGGGAGGCAGTGTTATTAGGGGAAGAAAGAAGCTTTGTTGTGCAAGGACTGGTACCAGGGAATGTCCGATTCCTTAAGCAACTTGTCTCATCGGATGACCCTCCCACCCGCCACCGAGGGGTAGCTCTGATTGTGGCCTTTATTCTACAGAAGAGGAAACTACTGTTCAGAGAAGTGAAGTCACTTGCCTACACAGCAAGAGAGGGGATTCAAATTTAGGGATGCCCGTCTGATCCCAAAGTCTTAGGTCTGCCCATCTGAGCCAAAGTCTTGCTTTTTCTATTGAACAAGTTCTTGATTTCTTATCCAAAAGGGTTGGGGACAGATGTGTGTTGAGATTCAGTAGGGTACAGAATGGGGACGTGATGCCTATCCCATATATTACTTAATACTCCCAGTGGGGTCTGGAGCAGCACCCTGTAGTCAAACCCATTAATATTTCAGCAGTGAAACATCAACAGTGAAACTAAATAGAGTAAATAGAAGTACAAATAGCCTTATTATTTGGTTGCCAAGTGATTCTGCACCTATTTTGTGAAATGTTTCATTTTCAGAGCTTTGGGATTTCATAATTTTGGATAAGAAACCGTATCATACTGGCTCCCAGGAGAGAGTTTGCACACATTTGCCCTTTCTCTTGGGGAACTCTGAAATGGAGCAAGCTGGAGTCAAAGAACAAAAACAAAACCAGCAACAGAAACCTGCTGTTATTGGTCAACGGCCAAATTGATATACTCTTGGCACTTGAGAGATGAAAACGGCTTTGAGAACAAACCGCTGACAAAACTGTACTAGTCCTTCACAGGCCTCCCAGATGCAGAGAAGTGGAAGATCAGAGAGGTCTGCTGAACAGTAATTCTAAACTGCTATCCACATACAGCGGCCAATTGGACCTCCCAAGAAACTGAGACTCTGCTTCGTTTTTTACCGCACCCCCCCCCCCCAAACCCCTTTCAAATATCTCCTCTGAGGATTGATGGGCATGTCAGAGAGCCACTGGTGTTTGTCCCAAGTAATCGGATTGACCCTTTGAAGAAAAGGTTAGTTCAGATGGAATGGAATTTTCAAGTGGAGGGACAGATTCTCATTCTGGAACATCTGTAGTTCACTTGGAGGATGGGTTTTCTGCCCTTGTTCTATTATTTCACGTTTCTCTATCTCACTAGATACACGTATCAACATCTCCCCCATCCCACTCTCCCCACCCCATCTCTTTTGTTCATGTCATTTGCCCTCTTCCCTGCCACCCTATAGTCACAGCTCCTCGGGCCAAGTTGGACCAATCTCATTTTTCTCTCTTGGATAGCGAACGTAAGACACAGAAACTGAATAAATCAGGTGGTTACGGTCTCTGAGTTTGTAAGGTCATATCAGGTTAGGCCAGAGTCATGGCCTCAGGACCCTGTCCTCACCTTCTCCTCACCTTGGAATGCTGTAAAGGAACAGAAATGAAGAGGATGATCCTCAAAGAAGAGATTTTAACAAAGTATATTCCAGAAACAAGTGGAGAGGGAGAGAAAGGTTGAGAAAGAGCAAGAGGGAGAGAAAAAGAAAAAAACTCTTCATTGAGGCTTGGTTAGCCCTTGGTTTATTGATACCAAGTCTGTGTTCTCCAGAGAAACAGACCAATAGGAGATCAAGCGATTGACCGATCTATCTATTCATCTCTCTATCCTTCTTTACTCTAAGGCATTGACTCATGTGATTATGGAGGCTGAGAATTCCAAAACCTGCAGCCAGTAAGCTGGAGACCCTGTGGGGTAGTTCTAGTTTGAGTCCAAAGGCCTGAGAATCAGGAGAGCTGATGGTGTAAGTTACAGTCTGAGACTGAACCGAAAGGCAAGAGATGGATTTTTTGACTCAGAGAGTCAGGCAGAAAGAAACCTTTCTTAATCAGCCTTGTTTTTCTCCACAACTCTTCAGATTAGATGAAGCCTACCCACACTGGGAGGACAGTCTGCTCTTTTCAGCCTACTGATTCAAATACCAGTCTCATGTAGAAACACCCTCACAGACACACCCAGAAATAGTGTTTACCAAAGTATCTGGGCACCCCATGACCCAGTGAAGTTAATACATTAAATTAACCATTAAAAGCCTTGTAATGAGTCTTCTTTTAGGGCAGGGTGTCTAAATGATCCAGATATCAGGGATTGGTGGGAACCAGAGGTTGAGAGTTCTCGGGAATGTCCTATCATAGTCTTCAGACATCCTTCCTGAAGAAGCTGTGGGAGAACTTATCAGACCCCACTCTCCTCAACAATTCTCCCTCCAAGCCAGCGTCCCTTCCCCTGGAGCAAGCTCAGCAGTGGAGTGGGGCTCCTTGCCTTTCACACACTTTAAAGTGAGGTTGGGGGTTCCTGGGTGGCTCAGTCAATTAAGGGTCTGCCTTCGGTTCAGGTCATGGTCCCACACTCATGGGACAGAGCCCCATGTTGGGCTTCCTGCTCAGCAGGGAGTCTGCTTCTTTCTCTCCATCTCTGACCCTCCCTTCTACTTGTGCTCTTGCCCATATCTCTCAAATGGATAGATAAAAAAAAACATTTTAAAAAAAGAAAGTGAGGTTGGACCAGATTAATGTTTCCCAAAGTATGGTATGTGTACTACTGGTAGTATACAAGATAATTTTAAAAAGTACATGAGCAAACACTTCCTTTACCATTTGAGTATTTTCATATGTATTAGACATATCTGTAATTTGTATGTTACATTAGTCAGGGTAGGTTAGGCCATGCTGTGTAACAAATAAGCTATTATACAGTAAAGGATCAGCAAATCTGGGTGGTTCAAACTCTAAACATTCCAAAGAAAAGTTTGATTCTTGCTCAGCTCCTCGCAGATAACCTTTAAGCCCTTGGAACAACTTGTCTGTTATGAGTGTCTTTGAGGCCTCTGAGGCCTGCACCATATGGGATAGTTTATGTTCACAGTGTGATTTTATGGTGGGGGTCTCAGGCCACAAAGTATTAGCTTAACTTCTGGAGGAGATGGAACTCAGGTCAGCTACATAGGCGATCAACCATGTCTATGTAATAAAATCACTGGATGCCAAGGCTTGGCTGAATTTCCTTGGTTGGCAGAACTTCGTGTATGTTGTCACTGTCAGTGATGGGAGAATTCAGTGCTGTTCACAGGACCAGCTGGGAGAGGACAACTGGATGCTTGCGCCGGCTCTCTTCTGCACTCTCCTCCGTGTGTCTTTTCCTTTTCTGATTTAATTCTCTGTTCTTTCACTGTCACAGACTGTAACTCTGTGCATGACAACTTTCTAAGTTCTTTGAGTCCTTCTGTTGAATCACTGAATCCAGGTTGATTTGGGGGACCCCCAAACACAGATAAAAGAAATATCAGTAGCTCAGTACAATAACATTTTTTTCCCCTCCTCCTTCCCTCCTTTCCTCTATTTCTCTCTCTTTTTCTTCTTTCCTTCCTCCCTTCATTCCTTTGTTCCTTCCTTCCCTTCTGTTCTGTTACTTTCCCTTCCCTTCCCTTCCTCCCTCCCCTCCTCTTTCCCTCCCTCCTTCCTTCTCTTTTCCTTCCTTCTTTCCTTCTTCCCTCCTTCCTTCCTTTTTCTCTCTTTCTTTCTCTTCTCGAAAGTCTGGTGCAGAGCTGGATGACCTTCTGCCCAACACTCCTCTGAGCAGTTATGGTGCCAAGTGCTGCTACTTCAGAATCCATTGTTTCTAGGTACACAGGTGGCAGAATTAAAGCAAGGGAGAACATGCAGGATGTTTTAGGGACCAGCTTTGTAAGCGTTTCACTTCTGTCCAGATTGCATTGGCTGGAATTCAGTCACATGGGCCAGCCTAATGCAGAGAGGTTGGGAGGGGCAGTCTTCCTGTGTCACTAAGAAGGGAAATTAAATTGGTGAGCATCTAACTAGTCATCACCACCTACCTCAATCCTTGATTCTATGGATATTAATGCTTAAGGCAAAGTCAATTTTACATAAGTATAAAAAGTGTGTTGTTTTATAGAAAGATACTCTAAAAAAAATAAATGTGCAGATAATGCACATTATGACAAAAATCTTGAAGTCATAGGTGAATTACTGAAGTTTGCATAACACTGGACCAGATAATGGCCATGCAGACACTTTGGTTACACTATGCTTCTATGGTGACCACAGAACATTGTGGTGTTCTACAAAGTTCCTGGGTCTGATAGTTTACAAATTTAGGAGTTTGAAATTTTACGTCAATTTCTCTTGAAATCTAGGATAGGAGGGGCACCTGGGTGGCTCAGTTGGTTAAGCCACTGCTTTCGGCTCAGGTCATGATCCCGGAGACCTGGGATCAAGTCCCACATCGGGCTCCCTGCTCGGTGGGAGGCCTGCTTCTCCCTCTCTCACTCCCTCTACTTGTGTTCCCTCTCTGGCTATGTTTCTCTCTGTCAAATAAATAAAATCTTAAAAAAAAAAAAAAGAAATCTAGGATAGGAAAAAATAATGGAAGGAAAACTTCATTTTTAAATATTTTGCTAACGTCAAAATTGAAAAAACACTAAATTTTCATTTAAAATTTCTTTCTTAGGAGTGACTACAAGAAAAACTCTTTTCCAGGCTACATATATTATTTTTCTTTTCTTTTTTTTTTTAAAGGAAGTTCCACCCTGGCCTAGTATAGAATATTCCCTTTTAAACTTCTGGCTTACTCTTGCTGTATGATTTAAATAGCTTAGTGAACATTTTCTTGTCAAAAGTAAAGCAGGATATTTGAAAGCCCAGAGAAAACTTTTGACAGCTGACAAATGTTCTGAATGCAGTGAACTTATCAAAAGCATCTTTCTAGGTAAACTTTGGTTCACCAGGTAAAGCAAAAATAGAACAAAGACAAACAACACAACAAATAAAATGATATTAACAGGAAATGTGGATTCGAAAATTAGCATTCTCTATGACCCACAATTACCTTGCCTGGCAATAATCTTTTTTTAAAAAAATATTTTATTTATTTATTTGACAGAGAAAGATCACAAATACAGAGAGGCAGGCAGAGAAAGAGAGGGAAGCTGGTTCCCTGCTAAGCAGAGAGCCCAATGTGGGACTCGATCCCAGGACCCTGAGATCATGACCCGAGCTGAAGGCAGAGGCTTAAACCTTTGAGCCACCCAGGTGCCCCAATAATCTTTTGATAAGGTAACAAAATAACTTAAGTATATCCAGGCATACGAAGGTCCCATAAGATCGTAATCATACAGAATTCTGGAATTTTGGAGCCCGTGGAATTCAAAGGACAACTTGTTCATCCCTCTGTTTTGCCAGTGCTGCCTGAAACCAGCCCAGTGTCAGGAGCTGAGTGACCAGTTGTGAGCCCTTTTTCTGAGCAGAACCTCCCATCAGTCAATATTGGGGTATATGTTGAACTTTGGAAGTGGATGAATAATTTTTAGCCAATGTTGTAGTGACTTAGATTTGATTTGTGGCTAAGCCTGCTATTTTGAAATAAAATGGCAGCCTCGAAAGTGTTCAAATAGTTGAATTTCCTGCTTTATGAAAAAGCTTGTGAATTTGTGAGAGTATGGGAAACCTGATTGCTTTGAGTGGTGGCCTTAGTTCACACTGAAATGAATCCATCTTTTCTTTAGAAATCTTGAAAAAAAAAGACTCTGAAAACTAATGTCAACTGTAGGTGGTCTATGAGGGTACCAGTGAGATGCCCACCAATACCCTAGAAATAAGGTGGATTAATTAAATAGAAATAAATTAGACTAATTAAATAAAATTAAATGGGAGGAGCTGCCCATGGGAGTCTAGAAATAAGATTGCAGAATTAAGTAGAAATAAATTAGACTACCCAAATAAAATTAAATGGGAGGTGTCAGCCCACAGGAACAGCTGCTAGACTTGTAATTTAACCAGTGATATTAACACAGTACAAGAAAGAACATATTTATTATAGCATAAAAAGTGGATTTAAGAGAAGAAATCTCTGCCAATACATATATATCGTGGTTTGGG
Organism: Spilogale gracilis; assembly: GCA_004023965.1. Taxonomy (NCBI): domain Eukaryota; kingdom Metazoa; phylum Chordata; class Mammalia; order Carnivora; family Mephitidae; genus Spilogale; species Spilogale gracilis. The sequence continues at coordinate 3,632 of PITA01024624.1, read as the reverse complement.
GTAGAATACATATTTTGGGGGACATAGTGAAATCATAGCAAGGTGCCGTCTTAGAAACAGTCATTATCTTATTTGCATAAAATATTCCCTAGTACTGTCTACTTACATTACATACTCTATACCTATCTTTCTAATTATTAATCTGGCTTCCTAAGATACTGGAAATAACAAGACGCATTCCAACTCAATTATACAGAAATGCAGGATCTGAGAGAGCTCACATACTGTCTGGGAGGGCCAGAGGGTTGTGCTGGGGGTGCATTGCAGCCTGAAGCAGACCTCACAGTAGGATGGCTCCAGAGATAATCCTACTACTGTCACCATGGTTAAAGATATGCAAGAGTGTACAATTAATGCTGAAAAGCAGATACTCGGTCCTCGGCCACTGTTGTCTTAAAAGCACCCTCAGTGCCATCCTCTTAAAAAAATCAGATTCTGTGCAGTATTAGCTCAAAATCTCCTGTGTACATGTCAGATTAGAAAAATCTAGATCATGTGGCTTTTCCTTAGCTTCAAGGTAGTCTGGGAGAGCATGCTTTTGGACTCTAACTTGGGAGACGCTACTCATGAAGAGCAAAGTCTCCAAATATTGAAAAGGTAGCAAAGATCCAACAGAAGGGAAAAGCCAGACAGGTGAAGTAACCTTGTGATCATGGGGAGTGCCATCTTCCCCATGAAATGAATACACTGACCATTCTGTATTTCTCATTGGTTTCAATACTGGAGCATCTTTGCTACTTCCTGTGGGAGTAGTGGAAAAGCCCACTTTCTAGACCTGCAAGGCTGTGGAATAAACTTGAGACATGGCAAACTCCTCAGTCTAATGCTATGCTAAGTGAGACCCTCTGCTGCCAGCCAACCAGCCAGCTTTCCCTTGGAAACACCCTTTTGTTTCAAATTTCAACAAAAACCTCTTAGATTGCATAAAAAATCCAATCCCAAGGCCAAATGGCCTGACATATGAAAAGAAGAGCATGGGAACAACTTCATCAACAACTGCCCTTTTGATGAACATGAATCTCTTCTTTCAGCGTGGTAAGGTTGGGAATTTGGGGACCATGCTGGCTGGACTGATGGGTGGGTGAACAGCTCACATACAGGGGATTATGTGTAGAAGAGGTCTGCCCTGGGTGCCAGCCGTATCTGTAGAGGATTGTAAAATAACAAAAGCAACTAAAAGTTGGTTTGCTTTTTGTGATCACCGTGGTTGGGCAGTTCTAAACCATGTCATTGGTAAAATACTCCTATCCTAGAAGATCTTTTTGCTTGTCTATATCCTAAGTGATTAGTAAAATTACTGTTGAGATTTAATAAGACATATGTCTGTTTCAAATTTGCATCGTTTTGTTTCTTACTCCTTAGTAAGGGATATATTCTCCTTGGAAGTTAGCTTGGAGACCTCCTTCTGTTACGTAGTGGATCTCCAGTGTGCATGGACCCAGTCACATGTTTGTTTTGAGAGTAAATGTGTAATGGTCTGGAATTATTCAAGCTGGCTTTGGGCATTGTACGTGTCTCCAACCCCTATGATATGGCACAGTCTGTGTTTAAATAGCAGATTTAAAATAAACAATGATAGCCCAGTGAATTAAAGATGAAAACCCAGAGCCGGAGTTATTTTAATTGTTACCCCATGGGACCGCTTAGAGATTTGGGGTTTAAAATTTAAAACAGTAACCGCAAAGCCTAACACTTTGGTGCGGTAAGTATAAATATTAGTTCTCGAATGAACGATCTTACTGAATTTTGACTCACATCCTTAAAATAGAAATTTCTTCTTTTTCGATTAACTGTTTTACACCAAAAGAACAAACACATCAAAAAATAATGGTCACTACTCATTCAGCATGAGAGTATCACCGAAACTAGTTTTGTCTTATGGACAAAGCGGGTGTTCAAAAATGATCTTTTCCAAGCATCAAATGTACTAGGTCCTCTGTGAGGGGTCCTTCAGGTCCCTGAGAGTTGGAGGACTAATGCCGGGTTGATAGTGATTTGCACCATGACTGTGTGACTAAGATGGGCTCAGCAGTGGCCCCGTGACACTCTTCCCAGCATTACTGCAAATACTGTGCTTAAAACAAACAAAACGTACAAACAACAACAACAGCAAATCCTAGCTTCAGTGTGAAGGCAAAGTACTAAGTGTCAGATTGATAATAGTAGTGCTAACAAAATATTGGCTGCAGGAAGTTACTTATTCACTTGGACCCTGGCTTGTTGCTGTCACCTCTAAGTCCCCCCTTCAGTGGACAGTTCCCTTTACCTCCTGGCACCTCCAGGCCGGGCCCTGTATGACTCACAGACAGTCCTCATAGGGTAGATCCTAGGGTCAGTCATCCTGTGCAGCAGGTGAAGAAACTTGGGAGCAGAGTGACTAAGCCCTCTGTCTGAAGGCACAGGATTGGCGGGTAGAAAGGGTTCAGAGTGAGGCTTGTCTTTCTGGTTTCAAAAGCAGGTGATTCCCCTCTCCACTGCACTACCTGTGAAGAACCGAAACACACCCCAGATTATCCGATGATCATTTATAGAGTTTGCTGAAGTCCTAATCTTGTGCCCATGATTCTTTTCCTGCATGCTTTGTTCACACCCGAGGCTGCTCTGAGCAGTGGTCACGGAGCCCCGGAAGGAGAACAATGCCCTGAGCTCCATCCCTCCTCCCGGCCTGGTGCTGGGTGCCGTCCCTGCTGCCATCAGTGGGTCTTTCCCATGCCAGCTTCCTGGAGGTGGAAACCCATGCCAGCAAGGGGGAGAGGCAATCGCCTGAAGTTTTGACCAGAGATTAGCCGCTCAGACAGTGAGAAACTTCTCCAGGCCAAGTGCTTCTATTCCCGTCTTGATGGAAAGGTTAGGACTTGCTTTGCTTTCAGGTCTGTGGCTTTCCTATTATTGTTCCCCGGGGCCAGGCAGCTTCTGCTGAGCTCTGAGATGTCCAAGTGACTTTCGGGAACGAAAGGGAAAAGGTAGAAGGCAGGAGTGGAGGGAAGGATGTTGGGTCTCCCCATCCCCCTCTTCTTTCCCATATGATGAAGGACCCAGGGGTTTCTGCTGGCTACCATTTGAATACTTTTTTTTAATTTTCATTCTCTCATTTCTTAGGTAACACAGTCTCATGGTTCAAACATCAAAAGGTCTAAAAAGGCACCCAAGGAAGAATCTCCCTTCTTCCCTGTCTGGCCTACACCCCTGCACCCAGTGGTCCTGCATCCCACCCCATGTAGGCACCGCAGTGGTTGCTTGCATGGACTTCCAGAGTGGTGGCACGAGCATCCATGGAAATATAAACAAATGCGATGCATACCGATGCCCAGGCCTTTCACAAAAATACAGGGGGCATTCTCTACTACACTTTTAATTCAGTCCTGTACAGTCCTGTACTTTTAATGTAATGAGCTTTTCCATGGGGTGATGGGAGGGAGGGGAGGTGAAGACTATCTGGCAGTTTTCCAGGGGATTTGCACAATTACTCAGTGAATTTATAGAACGGTGAATCTGGGGAATGCTCACTGGTTCAGACTAGTAAGAATGTGCTGGACTGACTTCTTTCTTGTTTTTTAAGTTCTTTTTCTCCTTCCCTCCCTCCCTTTCCCTCCTTCCCTCCATCCCTCCCACCCTCCCTTCTTTCCCGCCTT
>PITA01024623.1:0-25934 GCA_004023965.1 Spilogale gracilis | reverse complement strand
GCAGAGGGAGAAGCATGCTCCTCATTGAGCAAGTAGCCCAATGCAGGACTCGATCTCAGTACTCCAGGATCATGATTTGAGCTGAAGGCAGACGCTTAACCCACTGAGCCACCCATGAGTCCTTAGCTCTTATTTCTATAAGTAAATCTGTATTTGATTCCTTTGGCGATTTTATGTATGGTTACACTACATGGAGCTAATCTGAATGATATAAAATTTATTTTTATTATTGAAAATTTTACTTAGATTACTATCTAAATTATTTCATGATACTTTTCAAAAAGTGAAAACAGTGAATTTTATACTCACAAAATAACAACTTTCATCCTAGAATTCATTATTATCTTTTATTGATTAGTCAATTTTGACTGCCCTTTCCTTTTCATTTCTGGGATTTTTCTGCTCTTCAGTCTTTGTGCTGTACTTAACATGTGAATCAGTCTTACATGCCAATACTGAATTCTTAATTGGTAGGTCTTCAGTAACTATCCTCTGGCCTATATTTAGTAGTAGTGTATTGTTCTTTTGGAAATGGTGATTGATTTCGAATAATAAAATCTGTCACTAAAGAAAAGTAGAGTTTAAATTGCGAAGATTATATGTGTGAAGCATTTATTAATAGCTCTTCTTTCTCCCACTGAGTTGTTAGTTCCTAACTTTGACAGGTAAGGGCTTGATGTTTTTCACTTTGATTCCTCTTTTAATCTCCATGTGGGACAGATTTTCATGATTCTCTCTGTAACATTTTGTCTTCCTAAAACCAAATTGTCTGAATATTCTGATGTTTGGAGACTGCCCGAATACTTGGCCTGAATTCTGATAATTTTTCAATTGGTAACATACCCCTCTATTTAGTCTCTTTTGGACTGGCAGATGCTTTGCAAATATTTCCATAAGCTATTCTGAGTGCATGTATTATAATTTCTTTTTCTATCCTAGCATTATTATAATGTTAGTAATCAGTGAAACTATGTTACCTTAGCTATTATATTAAAGCTTTTTTCAGTTTATCAATATGTCCTTTATGCGACTTCACAATCGTAGTATCCTTAACAGTGTATTTCTTTATTTTAATTGTGTTTGGTTTACTTTTGCTTTTAAAGTGTACTCATTTTCTGTCCTAGTATTTTTCATAAAAGTATCATGTCATTTAATTTCTATCACATTTTCCCAATCAGCCAGTCTAGAAAAACTGGAAGGTTGTAGGGCTTTTTTTTTTTTAGGGAACCCACACTGATTCCTTGTGATTTCCCTTTCTAATCTTCCCTAAGCCATTTATTATTTAAATGAATCCTTTCATAATAAAGCTGATATCGCTGTTAAGATCATTTGCTGGCCAGTTGTAGACTCAAGTTTTTACTCTGTTTTTAAAAATTTTAAATGGAACTTCAAATTTCCAGGTTTTGTAATTTTTTCAACTTGCCATGACTTATCTGGAAGCTAATTATTCTTGTTTTAGCATTTCAGTGCAGTTCTATTAAAAATTCCTATTTTTTAAAATATAGGTTAACCTTCTGATCTGTTATTAGTCAATAATTTGTTCATTTTGAAGTATAACAGATGGGTATAGAATTATTTCTTTGGATCTAAGGTAAATTTCAATAGAACAGAAGTATTTAGTTTGAGGTAACTTGTTGAAATAACAGTAGTTCATGTTATGAAAGTAATAATAACTTGAGACAACATTGTAGTTTTAGATTTTATGTATTTTTTAATCTATCATATGCTAGAATCACAATGGTTGATGCTAATACTAAAATTAGTATAATTTCTTATACTATGAAATTGTATACTTTGTTGTTTCTAATTAAATGATTTTTGAGCTTTATCATGTAGTTAGTAATAAAATAAACAAAAACAAATAAACAAACAAACAAACCCCAGGAAATATTGACTACTTCAGAGTATATGGTTTTTCAAAGATTCCTTTGCCCCTATACTCTTAGCTTCTATAGCATTCATTGTTAATGCTTCATATTCTATGTATTATATATTATTAAAATACATATGTTACTATGTGTGTAACACAAATATTTGAGAGCCAAATGCTAATTTCCCTACTATGTATGTATTACATGTACATTATTAATGCACATTATGAAATAAAGCATATTGTATTTAAATTTTTATTTTGGCTTTTTATAAAGCCATTTTATTATGGTTTTAGAAAAGTATTAAAGGCTTATAAATTTGATAGAAAATGAACTGCCTAAACATCTTTCACATCACAGATTTTTATGGATATACAACTGTGAAAAAACAAGTGTATTTTAATAAGCAATGACCCAGTAAACATTTATTTTATGCGTACTGTGTTCTAGGTAATTACTAATTATAGGAGATATAGGTAATTTTCCTTAAAAATGCTGCAAGTTAAGTGATTAAATATATTTTAATACCTCATCTAATGTAATATTTTAACTCACATTTTCTTCAGAATATTTTGAAAACTGAGCTTACACTGACTGTTGGTACTTTAAAATTAACAATGGAAGTCATGTATCTTAAAGAATATTCCTTCTATGTTTCCAAAGGGGCATAGGGATATAATGGAAATTTGGGTTACGGAGTCAGACAAATTGGGTATTGTGCCTTAGACTGGTTCTTTGATTTCCAAAGGCTTAGTTTCCTCATCTGTAAAATTGAAATAAAAATATTTATATTAGTCACAGTGTTGATGTATATATTCAGTGAGATCACTGAAATATAAAATATGCAGCATAAGGTATGGCCCATAGAAGTGACCTGGAAACAAACAAATGAACACACAATAAGTGCATTTATTAACCCTTCAACTTTTCTTCCCTGGAAATCATTTATAAAAAAAAATCCCCCAATCCTCTCAGAAATATATGTGATAGTAAATTTAGATTTTTGAAGAAATGTTCCTTTAGTTTAATTTTATGTTGGATCCTTTACATGACTCAATATTTAAAATGTCTATTTTGGAGTATTTTCCAAATTGATATCCTATTTTTTAATTTACTCATGTGTAAGAAGAAATCTCCTTAGTCCCAAGCATATGACAAGTAATAAAACACTTGTGCAGACTATCACTCTGGGAAAAAATTGGAATTCATGTCTTTGATGTTGTTTCAGCTAGGGTTTCAAGTCATGGACAGAGATCTGTGGAGAATCCAGAAGTAAGATCTAACAGTTTAGCCAGCTCATCTATTTTCCTTTCGAAGGAAGAGATAGGGCAAAATTGGATATCTCCAGAGGGAGATCTAAGTGCAGTGGCACAATAAATCCCCTTTCCACTGACAGAGCTACCTGAGTTCCTTTGGAGAGCTAAAGGAAGGGGGAAGGAGAGGAAACAGAGGCTGACTGATTTAGGGACTAAAATTCACCCTTTAATATATAGAAGAGAGTTCCCAGTATTTCCCCATAGAGTGTTTTGGGGGAGAGAAAAGAATTTTAAGTAAATATGATGGATATTAGTATTCTTAATATGTATTCCATAAAAGAAAAGAAAGAAAAGAACATTATCAAGTCAGTCTTACCCAATCTGTGCTTTTTTCAGCTCTTCAACAACAAGAGAAAGATCTGTTGGAAAATATGAGCATTCTCAATGTTCTCTTTCCTAACTTTCAAATGAAGCCTAAATTAGATGTTGTAAACCTTATAGTGGTGCAGTCTCTTGAAACATCCCTTAAACTTCCATTTTAAATATTTCTTCACTTAGGAATTTCTGAGGTGAAATTTATGGTATTTCCAGTATTTATGGAGTTACCAGTATCATGGGAATTTCTGAAACTTGTATGCTTGGGCTTTTGAATTAAATCAGACTTTTGGATGGACAAATACTTTGATTCATCTGGTAACTTACTGATAATCTGAGTGTTACAACCTGGAAACTAGCCTGCTTTTAAATCCTCCCCACACCCACTGCCAACCCCCAATGTTGTATTTAATTTTGAATATCTAACTAATCAGAATTTGTTCTTTAGTCTGCTTGTTTAATATCACGTCGGGGTCTCCAAAGCAGTTGCTGACTGTTCAGAAAAGGGAATAATCCTTCTCAACTGTCAAACATCAAATGGAAGGTCATAAACCTTGTAACAATAAAAAGAAATTTCTTTTGTCCTTTTGTAGTCCTCTAGGATTCCAGAATAGATTCAGATTGCAGTAGAGGAAGTTGAAACAAGAGTAGAGTTGGAAAGTCCAGACCAGATTTATCAAACCAGACATTGTGCTTTCCCCCTAACTCAGCATAGTTTGGAGTGACTTCCTTATCAAAGCACACAGACAGTTCTGGGAAAGTTGTCTGTGTTCCCCCCCAGAGTGGTTCTCCTTACCATCACATCAGTCAAGTTTGGTAGGGAAAGGGGTGAGAAGGAATGGAGGGGGTTGGTCACGAGAAGGAATCCTAGCAGAGAGTATCTATAAAAGTCAGATAATTCCTTAGACTGAAATGTATGTGGTCACAAGTCTCAGAAAACTGTGAAATGTCAGGCAACCAATACTCACATCTTATAAAATAACTGCAATAAAATATCGCTCAGGGAGACCTAGCCTCAATCATAAGTCTCAGATTATTGATAACATAGCATATGACAAAGAAAGACTCTTTTGCCCAAAATTGATGGGTCATAAATTTAAAGCAAAGGGGGATGGGTTTCTGTCATTCTTTGTCTCTTGTTAATATGAGAAGCATATTATGGTGACAGATGGATTTATTATACATTCAGGTAGGTGGATGTTGAAATTCTTATGTGGATCAGTTTCAGACCCAGGTTTTTGCACACTTTTCTTTTTTTAAACCCAAAACTTTGCTTTACAAATTGCTTTTTGCTGTAAAAGCTTATACCACAAAGAATATCTTTTTCTAATACTCAGCTTTACAAAAGATTAGTCAATTCCCAAATTTCACTTGCTTTTCTTTCACAGATTGTAAACTTAAAATGAGAAAAAATAAGACCCACTGAGACAAAGAAAGAAAAGAATACAAAAGTAGAAATTTTCAAAAAATCAGATGCACAGTGAAGATTGTATAGCTTTGTCAAAATAGTGCTGTGAGTGAAAAAAACAAATCGTACTTTAGTGAAATCAAGTGGTGCCATGTGAGGTTAGAGCTGAGGAGACTTAATAAATTATAAGAAAAGATGAAAAGCTAAAGCTCTATAGATTATAAATTACATAATAAAAATGAAACTGACTCACATGAAAAGTGCAGAGCTTCTTCATCCTGAACTCTTAAAAGTTTAGAATCCTATCTAAGGTCACAAACTGAGGCAGGCTTTATGCCACTGTCTTTCATATGGAAGTCTTTCCCTCCTACTTCAGGCGCTCACACTCACATGGATACCGGTGTCTTTACTTGACTTAACTCCCCCCTCCTTCAGAAGGTTACTCTTAGAACAAAACAAGGAAATGCAGGTTTCCTCATAATAGGCAATATGGGATCTCATCTTTTTGATAGCACTATAACAACTAACAACAAAATGACATTTACTGGGTGCTTCCATATTTCAGGAACTATACCTAGTGTTTTATATGTATTATGTCACTTAATCTTTAATATAATCTCAGAAAGCACATGCTGTTATTTTAATTCCTAATTTACAGGTGTGGAAACAGGTAGAGAAAGAATTCTTCACTGTCATGTAGTTAGTAGGTGGAGACCCAGGTCCCAAGATTGGCAGACACTCTTGTCTGTAACTTTTTTCATTCTCTTCCATTGGCTGTTTTTCTCTTGCTCACAGTATCTTGGTGTTACCTGGGAAGCCATGTGCCCAGCCTGAGACGATGAGTCCTGATATTGGCAATATTTTTTTACCCCTTGCCTTTGGTGGCAAGCTCCACCATGACTCCAGAGGTTTGCAAGAGTGAGTTTACACCAGAATGCTCCTGGGAAACATTTCTTCCATGTAAGACAGTACAAGAGCCTTTTTATTCTAACTCATTTCTATCCCTTTGAGGACATTGCTGTGTGAGAATCATTTCTTTTTCATAACGCAATACAAGGGAAAAAGATTTGTATTCCTAACCATTTCTGTTCTTCTGAAGATAGTGTTGTGTGAGAATGAGCTGCTGGCCCTTACAGGAGTCCTCACTTGATCACAAGGGAGAAACATGGCCAACACACTTATGTGTAGAACTAAAAATGAGAGTCTGGGACCTTGAAGGCATCACCGAGCCTCAGACACCCTAATATCAGCAATCGCAAGACTTACTACCAACTTATTTTTATTGCGGCATCCTGTCGCTTGCAGGCAAATAGATGGAGTTCGCCAGGCTCCCTAAGACCAATCAAGTGAACAAGCCCAGCAGAGGCAAAGGTGGTACACAAAGTCAGTGCAGATGAAAAATAAGGGCTGTGAACATGAGGGACGAAAATATCCACTAAAAAGTAAAGTTCTTTCCTTTTAAATTCATGACCCATATTCTACACAAAGTTCTTTTTGTTTTCTATTGCCACGGTATCGTCTTATTTTAAACAGCTATAGAAAGCATCTTAATCTTTGAAAGGGTGACCAAGTATTGGTGACCTGTATATTAAAGTGACTCTTCATTATATTGTTTACATAAAGCAGATACCGAGAAACATTAACTTCTTGCTTAGAGCTTATTAATTGTGTGTGTGTGAAGTGGAATATAAATTTTAGAAACCTTTATCACACACACAAAAATGTTGATCTAAATGAAAAGATTCAATCTCCAAAATATTATACACAAGTTTAATTACTGGGTTAAGTTAAACAATTAAAGAGGCAGATGGATTAAAAACTTTTAACTCAAAATACTGAGATCATCGCTTTGATTAAAAAGATAATATAATTGAAGTAGGAGAGTTAAATATCAATTTCACTGAATCATTTATTGCAACAGAAAGTTTAAAAAAATTGTGATGCTTCTTTTAAATTTGAGCTTTAAAATTTTAAATAAATAATATGTTCATTGTAAATAAGAAGACATGTTTATTTTACACAGAAATAACTTTATAACTTACTGTTTGATAGCCAAAATTCATTCTTGCTCAACATTTTTAACATCATTTTATGCACCCTTGCAAAATAAAACAAAGTTTGCCACACAGAAACAGGTTGTTCTGTTTCTGCCTATACTTCCTTAAAAAAAAATTAAAAAAAATTAAAAGCTACATAGTTGAAGTATTACCTTTTGACATCTACACACCCATTGTTCTTTCTAAGCTTTTGTTCCCCAGCTCAGGCTGAGAATGGATAATTATATGTAATGGAACACAGCCGTGATGTACCAAGTATATTTTTTTCGCCTTTTTATCCTGTACTTGAGTGCATAATTCCCTCCCTGCTTCAGTGTTATATAATGCTCAATTTCCCTATGTTTACTTTATCCTGAAATTTTAGTGTGAGGACTTTAACAATGAAATTCAATAGTTTTGTTGCTATCTTTGGATAATGCCTTAAATTATAGATTAAAGCATGCGATTTCTAATAGAAGACCATTTTGTTGAGCAGGATGGTAATTGACCTAAGAAATAATGCCATCATAAAAAGAAGAGACAATAATATTTTAAATCACTTATTAAATTCACTCCAATTTCTTTTTAGGTGTTTCATTGGATGATATTGTCAACTTTTTGGTGGTTGTTTTCTTTTCCAGTTCTGACTCAGAACGTGACTCTGTGTGCGTGTGCGTGTGCGTGTGTGTGTGTGTGTATGTCTGGGATCTCCCAGGTAAACCTTCACTCACATCTTCTCAAAAATTTGGTGATAATCCTCCTACTGGGTGTGTTGCACTCTCTATTATAGTCATTTTCTTCTGTGCTCTGGTTCTTCTGGTACATTTGCTAAAAGAGGAATATAGACTTATCAAGTCCTGGTAGCTCCACATGTTCCCTTTCCTTCTGTCCTGAATTCTCTCCACATACCTTTTATCAGTGGTAATTGGGTAATTAGCCAGAAAGGCTGTCGCCTGAGCAAGGGAGTCAGAAATGTCTCATTGAACAAAATAATCTTTCTTTGTGCTCATGATTCATTTTTGATATGCTACAACTCTATCAGCAGGGAAACTTTCCTCCCCATCGGGAGTCTAACAAGCCTTTAAGACCCAAAGAGACAGAGAGGCTCTGCTATTAGTCTCAATTCTAAGGCAAATCAGTTACTCAGCTCTAGTCCTATTTTGTGCTGGGCCCAGCAGGAGCTCTTAGGAGATGGCAGAAATCTTGTTGAAGATTTGATGAATAATAAGATAAGAGTTCTATTGTGGGCCACTTGAAGAAAATTTGTAGCCAATTTGGCTTTTAAAACAAGCTAGAAGGCATTTCTGGAAGTCTGAAGAGCCCACTGGGTTATTTGGTTTCAACTCTATTTTGATGCGGTGTGTAGATATCCAGAGCAAAATGCCCTTCAGTGAAGAAAAATTTCTGTTTCTGGCTATCAGTTGCATCATGATTCCCAAGCAAATAGCTGAGTAAAAGAAAACATCCCTTAAAGACTCCACTGCATTCTTGTAATAAATCACAAAAACATTGGTATCAGCTTTCTTAGTCATTCTGCGAGACTATAGTTGAGAATATTTCCAGATGTGTCTTACTGAAGGGAAGGTAATTTTCTTTCATGCACAAGAGCTCCTTTCTTAGCATTGAAGGGAAAAAAAATCAAACACTTTTTTAGTCCTCTGCAGGTGACAAAATTTCAATTTCCTGTATCCTCAGACTGCTAGCATTTTGCTACTGTCCCATGGGAATGAAGAGATATAATCATAAGGCTACACATACATCCAAGGTAATATAAATGGAGAAGCCAATTTTCTGGTTTCCTGACAAGGTAGCTTCATGGAACAATAATCTGAAGAAAAGAAAAGAGTGCACAGGAATGGAACTGATTGCTTGGGTTTGTGTAAAGGACTCAACACTTGAAATATTCAAGTTAAGAGCAAAGAGATTTTCTTAATGAGGTACTGAATTGTTCTTCAGGATAAACAGAAACTTCAATGAAAATAATGTCTCAATTTGTCAAAATTAATGATAGACCAAATCTTTCAAATAAGAACTACAAACCTACTAGGCAATTTTGTCTTCTTATTCTAATCACATTCTTAGTTGGTGGTAAGTGAAGCACAAAAGGATCCATTACAGTCTAAACTCTCCTGTGTAAATTGCTGCTATGTATAGTATCACAGTTTGATACCAGTAGAGAGCTTTTCATGGTCTGGTATTATAGACTATATTTCTTTTTTCTCTCTCCCCTCATCCATTATTCTCAGGAGATAAATGCAGTGTAGACAAAGCCCTGTATGAACTGTAATTATACTTAGCAATTTTAAAACCATGTCAGTTAAGTTGTTTCTACATTCACCAGTGTAAAATAGGAATTATGTGGATGAATATTTAACAAACAATTTTGAAGAGTTCTCAGATCCCCAAATGTATTTTACTTTAGTCACCTGGATCACTATGTGAATTTATGCCTCAGCAGTGCATTATTACAAATTATATTTTTGGTTCCCGGTCAACATAATAGTGGTTTCTTTATTTAAGAAAATACGTGCATTAGAAAATTGAGAAAAAAAAAAAGAAAGAAAATATGCATGTGCGTGTTGAAGGAAATTGGCATGGTGGGTTGGAAACAGGGTTCTACAGTCTATAAATTTAGTAAACATAGGCAGACAGCTTTCTTTAAGGGTAGGAGTTAGCAGTCTCCATCTTCTCTGTTATTTTTAAAAAAGATTTTATATATATATAAATTAAATATAATAAATAAATAAATAAATAAATTTATATTGATTTATTTGAGAAAGAGAGAGAACATGCATGAGCTTTAAGGGTAGGAGTTAGCAGTCTCCATCTTCTCTGTTATTTTTTAAACAGATTTTATATATATAAATTAAATATAATAAATAAATAAATAAATAAATTTATATTGACTTATTTGAGAAAGAGAGAGAACATGCATGAGCCAGGGGAGGAGCAGAGGGTGAGGATAAGTGAGGGGGAAAGAATCTCAAGCCGACTCCACATTGAGTGTGGAGCCACATATGTCAGGCTCCTCAAGGGGCTGGATCTCAGGATCCTTTTGTTCATGACCCTGAGATCATGACTTGAGATGAAACCAAGAATGGTACACTTAATTGGTTGAGGCACCTAGGCACCCCCTCCCTATCTTATTTTAAGTGAAGCATCTCTTTTTGGGCACAGGTGATTCACAGAACACTTGTGGGGAATGCTATTCTCTACGCATTTTTCTTACCTTATTTTTCCCCCCCAAACAGCATTGTTATTAATAAATAGAAAATGATTTTCTAGAATTTTTATTTCTTTTCTTTGGCAAATGTTTGTATTTGTTAATAATTTTCAATACTTTAAGCAAAATGTAACCTAAATTAATTAAATCTAAATTTAATTATAAGGAGACACATTTTTTTAAATTTTTATTTTTTTTAAGATTTTACTTTGTAAGTAATTTCTACACCCAGTGAGTATCTCCAGCTTACAAGTCTGAGATCAGAAGTCATGTGCTCCACCTACTGAGCCAATCAGGCACCCCCAAAACAGTTTTAATGAGCACACAAATAATATTCATGTAAAAATAATGCAAGGAAGAGAGAGTTGAAATGTGTTTGTTTTCCAAAATGTCTAATATTTTGTGCCTGTTTGGTGAACATAAGATAGAATTTCCAAGAACTATTTTGATACAATTGAATTTGGTTGAAACATCTATGATATACACTGATATAGACATTAAGATATCTATCTATCTATCTATCTATCTATCTATCTATCTTCTATTTGAGAATCATGTCCCAACTTTTTTTTTTTTAATATTATCCATTTATTTGGGAGAGAGAGAGTATGAGTATGAGCGGGGGTGTGAGGCAGGAGCAGAGAGAGAGGGAGAAGCATTCCTCACTGAGCAGGGAGCCCAACTTGGGGCTCTATTCCAGGACTTGGAGATTCTGACCTGAGCTGAAGGCAGAGGCGTAACTGACTGAGCCACCCAGGTGAGGTGCCCCTCATGTCCCAACATTTTAATGTAAAGCAAAAAACAAATGTATTTTGTATTGGAATGTTGGCTTGTCAGCCAAAGAATCTTCCCCTTTGAGTTAGCACATTTCCCCCAATGAAACCACAAGTAAATGGAACTTGCTGTGCCTTTTTAATTTCTTTTTAAAAATCATAATTAATGTCGAACTTCTTTCTTTCCCTATCAGAATCATTTCCTAAAAACACTATTGTTAAAATAATCTTTGGCTGTAGAATTTTATTTCTGTGACCTTCTGAATAAATTTGTGTTCCATAGTTTGCATTCAGCCTAAGAAATGCAAAGATAAGAGTATATGTTTGCCCAAATACATTTAACTCACAGAACTTGTCAGGCGAGATGACTATAATTAGGTAGTAAAATTAACCCATAGTAACTTAATTTATGAAGCATATTGAATTCTTCTCTTTTCATGGCAAATTTTGTTATCCCTTGTGTTGTATGAGTTGTGAAACTTGAGATATCTCTCTAATAAGGATGATGGGTAAACATTTGAACTTTTTTGTTAGATTTAAAATATTGACTAGTGGACCAAACACCATGGCCCTGGATACAATGCCCTGTGGTGTGGGGAGTTCTGAGGGTACATGGAGACTGTTAAGCAGGAGGGATATCAGACAGAAGTAGAATATTTTCCACAGATGTACTTATTTTTATGGGAGTTGTTCTAGAGAACTAACAAGCTAGATTTGAAATGCAGATCTGTATGAGATGATTAAGAAAAATTGAGGTCTTCCTGTGAAGACAAGATTATTCTGGATAATAACTGGCATTATGTGTGTATAGCCATCAAGATTATAATAGATGGCATGATTTGATAGTAGTTAACTACTGCATCTCAAACCATAATAAAGTTTAATTGAAAATTTACTATCATGCCTTCCCCTGTCTCAAAAACAACAATTATAGTTTATATAACTTTGAAACATGTTTAATTTAATGCATATATTTAGAATGCATGTTCTATGCAAAGCACTGTTCTAGGTACTAGTGGAGAGTGTAAGCATAAAACACTGTTTCTGACATTAATAGTGTTCAAGTACTTTTCTCAAAAAGGCAGACAAATCAGTAACTATTATACAAGATAGTTTGTGGTATGTACGGTAGTAAAGATGATTCATCAAGCAATTAGGTTTTTCTGTAATCTTTTTTTTTTACCAACTCTACTTTTAAGAGAAAGAGAGAGTGAGTGTATTTGCTGGAAGGTGCAGGTTGGGGGGTTTGGCAGAGGGAGAGGAAGAGAGAATCTTAACTAGGCTCCAAGCACAATATAGACCCTGACATGGGGCCCAGTCTCACAACCCTGAGATCATGACCTGAGCTGAAATCAAGAGTTGGACACTCAACAGACTCAGCCATGACAGGCATCCCTGAAATATTAAGTTAAAAATGGAATATCAGATATATTTAACTGCAAACAAGTAGAGAATATGACAGTGAAAAAAATTTTTTTACCATTTTGGTATAATACTGTATTTGCCCGTTGCGAAGAAAAATCAGAGCGTCAGAGCAATGTAGCATTTCACCACAGAGGTGTTGCCTGATATTTATGACAATAATGATAATTTGTTGTTATTTTACTTTATATATTTTGTTCCAGTTATTTGTTTTCCCCTAAATACTGCACAAAAGGAACTATGCTTGATTAATCCAGTTCAAATTAATAAGTAAAATGTATAGACACATATCCTGAGCTAAACAGTTCCTTACAAGCCAGGCAACACAGTAGTGTAGTACCATAGGTACAAAAACGGCAATATATTACATTCTAAAATGAATAAATGGGGGGTGTTTGGGTGGCTCAGCCAATGAAGCATATGCCTTCGGGTCAGGTCATGACCCCAGCCCCACATCGGGCTCCCTACATAGCAGAGTTTCTCCTACTTCCTCTGCCCCCCACCAACCTCCCTACCACTTGTGCTTGTCCTCTTTAGTGCTGTCTCTCTCTCTCTCAAATAAATAAATAAAGTCTTAAAAAAAAAGAAATGAATAAATGATAATGCAAAAATTGGAGATCTGTTTTAGTAAAGATATTATTCTCCATTATAATAGTGTTCAAATATGAAAATTTATCAGATAAAAAACTTCTTTTTTTGCTATTTATAATCATAAAGTTCTTATAATTAAACAATATCTTCTGATAGTGATTTTTAAATGTCTTTTGTCTCTTTCTCTTGTTCTCCCCTGAAAAAAAATTTGTGCGTGCGCACGCCTGTGTGTGTGTGTGTGTGTGTGTGTGTGTATGTGGGTGTTTTCTCATTTACTCAGAGGGTTATATTAGAGAGGTAAGGTTTAAAAAATACATATACAAGAGAGATTTTCTATATGTTTTAAAAAGTTACTATGAAAAGCGTAAGATCATTTTGCTAAGACTTTTAGATTCTAAAAATGGTTACATTTAATTTAAAATACATCTATTTATGTAAGCTAACTTTGAAAATGAATTTTGAGGTTAATTTAGCTTTAAGAAATTAATTTAGTTGTTAGAGATTAATCAACTTTCAAACTATGCATTGCTATGTGAAAAATATCTTCCTTAAAAAATGTTTTAGTCCCTGAAAAATTTATTTGCATGTATAAAATCTTATTTAAAAGTGTATTAAATTTACCAATGTATAGGCTCTTCATGCGTAGACCTCCCAGGAGAAATGTTTTATCAGTTTATATTCGAATTCTCTCAAATTACATTGCTTACACTAGGCAATTAATTTATTTTCACTTTCATAAACATTGTGGATACCAGGATTATTTCTTTTGGCTAAAAGCTAGCAAACTGGTCATCTATCCAAGGCAAAGAAAAGGGTTCATAAGGTAAATGACATTCCTTCATAAGCTGAGAAGCCAATTGTTTGTTTTGTTGGCTTGTTTTTAGAAGAGGGATAAATAAGATGAATTAGTGTAGTTTGGAAGATAAGTTAATATTCTTCCTGATGAGGAAGGAGGAAATCTCAGTATGTTCCCAATAAGATGGGAAAAAGGTGGTCAATGAATTTGTGAACTATGTAAGTAGCAGAGAATTCAGCAAGCCAACTGTCTGAAGGCCTTAGACTGTTACGGTGGCTGTAATTTTACAGCACTGTAGAGGTAACAGGTTGTTGTACAATAAATGTTAATTACAGGACATAAAAAGTTATGGTATTCTCAGCTGAATCAGTGTGCTCTGGACTCTTCCCATATTATCCCTGATGAGACATTTGTCTGTCTAACATCTTGCTGGTCAACAGACCCTCCCATCCCTCATTCTTTCACTCCCAGTAGTTGGACCAGAAATAGGATTCAGGGCAACAGTGACTGCATTTGGGTATATTTTGGCATATTTCCCTAGCCTACTAACTGAAAGCAGCTGACATTTAACTGAAAGAACATGGTGGATTGAAACCAAGCATATGAAATTTCAGATCCAAAGAATCCCCTGAAATGAAGAAACTATAAAACAAGTGTAATTTTTGGCCCTCCTCCTGCAGTAATTGGGAGGAACCGTTGGCTCAGTGGTAGGGAGACTACTTTCCCCAGATCCCTATACACTTCCCGCTACTAAAATTTCCCACTAGTGAATGATAGCAGCCCGTTGGCGGTCCCTCTGCATATGGCCTCCCCTGCTGGCTTACCACTGGCTCCTGTTCTGCATTCATACTGTTTCTTCTCATAGTTTGCATATTTTCTGATTGGCTGCTGTTTCTTGCCCTTAGTCCTAAAAATCCAAAGTTTTGTGGTGAAAAATGCAAGTATGGTCTCTAAAATCTGAGAGGATTTCAGTGAATGCTGAAGACAAGGTTACAGTTCCAAACACACCGAATGTTGAGAACATGAGGTCTCTGCATCAATAAGGACCTGTACCACTTCTTAACTGTGACACACGGGACAACTTCATGTGTTTCCCCTCAGTTTCTTCATCTGAACAATAGAGAATTATAGAGACAATCCTATAGATTCTTTGAATGAATTAAGTGATGTACACCATTTAGAATGTTTATTGGCTCAGCATAAACATTCAATAAATATTTTCTGTAATCACTATATTGTTTTTATTGCTATTACTCTGGTATAAATGTGGTTAGGTGTTTCTGGATCTTTTAAGGACAGTTGAAGATCCAGTTTTTGGAAGATTAAGATTATTTTAAACTTCCTTAAGAGTCATTAAGAGTACAGGCTTGGTACTTGACATTTCCAAACCAGTGTTTCTTAACCAGCTGGACTAGAGGAAGTTTGGAAGGGATTTTGGGAATGGCGAGTATTAGAATGTCAAGAGGACATGACACCCTGCTAATTCTGGTGTAAACATCCTCCACCCAAACACTGTCCTCTGATAATTGCTGAGAGGTTTACATCATATCTCTCAGAATAGGAGAGAAACTAGGGACCATATTTATAAGCTATTTAAAAAATATTTTTACTTATTTAAATTTAGTCAGGTTTCCATGAGTAAAAGTGAATTTTTAAAGACTAATCACTTAGGGGTGACTGAGGGGTCGGTCGATGAAGTGTCTGCCTTCAGTCCAGGTCGTGACCCCGAGGTCCTGGGATCAAGCCCCATGCTTAGCAGGGAGCCTGCTTCTCCCGCTTTGTCTGCCTGCTGCTCCCTCTGCTTGTGCGCTCTCTCTCTCTCTCTCTCTCTCTCTCTCTCTCGTGTTCTCTCTCTCTGTCGTACAAACAATAAAAATAAAAAATCTTAAAAAAAATTAATCATTTAGATATTCTCAGATACTCAGATCCTTGACAAAAACTGCTGCTTTGAATTTGTTGTGTTCATCTCCTCTTGCTGCTTTAACAAATCACCACAAATTTAGCAGTTAGTTTAAAAGAACACACACTTATTTCACTATGATATAGCTCAGAAGTCTGAGTGGGCCCAGCTAGGTCCTTTGCGTGGGATCTCATAAGCTAGAATGAAGATGTTGCTTAAGGCTATGTTCCTTACTGGAAGATTCTAGAAAAAAATCCACTTCCAGTGTCATTCAGGTTTTGGGCCCAGTTCAGTTAATTATGGTCATGGTTGTAGGAATGAGGTCCCTGTTATCTTGTTGCCTATCAGACAGAGGCCAGTCTTTGCACCTATGGGTTAACTTCATTCTAGCAAGGGCTGACTGAGTCTCTGTCATGCATTACAGCCTCTCTGACTTTTGCTGTGTCTCTCTGATACAGATCAGGGAAACTCTCTGCTTGTAAGGGTTCCTGTGGTTACATCAGGTCCCCCTGGATAATCCAGCATGCCCTCTGTGTCTTAGGTGCATTGCCTTAATTACACCTGCAAAGCCCCTTTTGCCATGTGAAGTAACAGTATTCACAGATTCGAGGGAGTGGGGAATGAATATCTTTGGAGAACTAGTTTGTCTACCACCCTCGGGCTGTTCTAAATCCAAATATTCTAAAATGGGAACATCTTAGGGAGGCTTTTTCTATCTCTCTTTTTTTTAAAAGATTTTATTTACTTGACACAGAGAGAGATATCACAAATATGCAGAGAGGTAGGCAGAGAAAGAGGGGGAAGCAGGCTCCCCGCTGAGCAGAGAGCCCAATGTGGGACTCGATCCCAGGACCCTGAGATCTTGACCTGAGCGGAAGGCAGAGGCTTAACCCACTGAGCCAACCAGGTGCCCCCTATGTCTCCTTTACTTGTTAACAGCTTCTGTTAAATATCCTAAGAAGTCTAAGAAACTTACTCGAGTTGAGAAATAAAGACAATATATACCTACTTGGATACAAGGAGCTCAAGGGACCTACAAAAAAAATTTATAAAGGAAATTGCAGTTATTTCTAACAGGAAGGAAAAAAAAAAAGATCAAGAACAGCTTCTTTGAGTAGGTAGCTTTTGAAAAATATCCTGAAGGATGAGCAAAGGAAAGGTTATTTTTTTGTCTTATGGATGATAAGACATAAAAGCAGAGACATATGCTATATTCAGGATGTGACACGAGGTAGGTAGGATTTATGGCAAAATATAATGAAAATGGAACTTTCTATGACCATATTAAAAAGTTAGAACTTTATTCTATAATAGGAGTTGCTGAAGCTTTTAGACTGTAGGAAGTAATAGACTAGAAGCCGTGTTTTAGAAAAGGCAAACCTGCTGTCACTATGGAGGGTGGATTGCAGGCAGAAGCCCCACTGGAAGGAGAATCCAAGGTGGGAACATGGCAGTGGGAATGGGAGAAATGATGCAGTTAGGTTGAGAAATTCTTGTAGGGTCACTGACCCACTGAATGCAGGAATGAAGGTGAAGGTAGAGTCCAAATGGGACATTTTCTAGCCTTGGAAACTGAGGAAGGAGATTCCATTTTCTCAAGATAAAGGAAATAGGAAGAACAATAGGGTTTCTCAGTGAGCAGATAGAATTTGGATTTATGCATTTAATATCCTCTTGCAATCTGAGAAGGAAATTATGAGAGTTGCAGGCCAGAGATATCTTTAGGAAATACATAATCAATAGGATAGTCAAGGCAGAAGAAGGTGTCAGGTCACTCATTAAAAAAAAAAAAAAGTCAAAGAGGGGTGCCTGGTTGGCTCAGTTGGTAAAATATGTGATTCTTGATCTCGGGATTATAAATTTGAGCCCCATGTTGGGTGAAGAGATGACTTATAAATAAAATCTTAAATAAAATTACAGAAGAAAACCACAGACTCCTTTGTGAGACTAAGGATAAGCCACATATGAGAAGGAGGTAGCAGGAATTTAATTGGTGAAGGAAGTTTACAGGCAACCACCTGGGATGCTTGAGAAAAACTTACAGCAGGGCAACTGCACAACTAGACAAGGAAGGTGTGTATTTTTTTGCCAGTCTCTCCTGGTTCCCTCAATGAATAAGGTCTGAGGATCTCATGTAAAACTTGGTGACTATAGGTGACAACACGGCATTGTATCATGAAATTTGCTAAGAGAGTAAGTAGAACCTCAGTGTTCTCTCTCACACACACAAAATTAAGTATGTGACATGCCAGGTATATTGATTAACTAGATGAGGACTCCTTTTATAGTGTATACACATCACGAAAACACTTTAAATGTCTTACAATTTTATTTGTTTGTGATACCACAATAAAGTTGAAATTTAGGGGCACCTGGATGGCTCAGGTCATGATCCTGGAGTCCCTGGATCCAGTCCCGCATCAGGCTTCCTGCTCAGTAGGGAGTCTGCTTCTCCCTCTGATCCTTTAGGCTCTCCTGCTTTCTCTTTCTCTCCCTCTCTCTTCCTCAAATAAATAAATATAATCTTTAAAAAAAATAAACTTAAATTTAGAACAACAACAAAAATGATTGAGACAGTTTTGGGGACAAGGTGGGAAAGTGCTTCTTTCAAGAAGAGATCATTGGCTGATGCGAGGGAAGCACTGAGCAGTAGAGGGCAGCCAAAGAGGATACCTTGAGGGCTGGTAGCTGGGAGGTCCTGGCAGAAGCTATGTATCTACCTCTGGTTGAGTTGTGTCGAAGCCACTTCACTTGGCAGGCAAGCCCCATGGGTTCTGGGTGAGGAAAATGAATCAGGGCCAAACTGATTGTTCAGTCCTGCTTCCAGGCAATTCAGTCTGGGCTTAGACTAGTTATTTATGTTGAGGAATCCCTTTTTTAAGCTTATTCATTTCTGTGCCTTTCTAGTTTTGCTCACCTTCCTTCAGTTTCCTGGTAGTGCTTCTTTTGGGGAAAAAAAGTCCATCATCGTTACCTCTGAGCCAAGGAGAAAGTCTTTAACCATAGTTAGACCAGAATAACTAGAGGCATCATTATGTTCTTGAAGCAATGGTTCTCCACTTTTCTTTCTATTCAAAACAACTTCTGGGATAACAAAGGTATGATTTCTCTTCCCTCTTTTTCCAAAAATCCATTTCTTTGAAGTTCATTTATGCAGACTCTACCTCTCAATATCCTTCCTCACTGCTATCATATGCATATATGGATACCCTCCAGTAGTCTCTTTCAGTAATAAATTTAACACCATATTTATTGCCTTTTTTTCAATTCTGATATCTGTCACCATCTTGGAAATTGGGCTTTAGTTCCCTGACCTTCTTACCTACAGTAATTTTTTTCCACTACATTTCCTTGGTCCTATCCTAGATCTTATCACCTCCAAAAATCATACTTTCTCCAAAACCTGTATTTCAAATTTCTGTCATGATCCTGGAGTCCCTGGATCCAGTCCCACATCAGGCTTCCTGCTCAGTAGGGAGTCTGCTTCTCCCTCTGATCCTTTAGGCTCTCCTGCTTTCTCTTTCTCTCCCTCTCTCTTTCTCAAATAAAAAAATATAATCTTTAAAAAGAATTACATCTGACTCATTAGTAAGAGTCTTCTTCCAAACACACCCTATCTATACTCCTTCTCTCCATCTCTACTGAGACCACCGTGACAGGAGTGACTTTCTACTGTACTACCTCGGTGGTCTGTCACTGGACTTCCCACCTCCCTATATTTCACCTAGACTTGACATGGTACAAAACAGGAGTTCAGCAGATAGTTCTTGAACCAGTGGGTGATTTATGCATGTTGAGAAAAAAGGAAGCATTTGGGAATTTTAGAAGCGGTTCCCAGAATATGTCCTGAGGTAATAATGGTTAGTTTCTTTATCATCATTATTATTGAAGTTGTGAAAACTTGACTTCTGGACCTGACCTCACAATGTATTCCGTTAAATGAAGTGCTTTGGATGCACACCCACACCGATTCCACGTTGCCACTTCCCAAGAATCTCCCGGTACTAAGACTCTGGCTAGTTCTGATCGATCCTCTTGTCAAGACTTATTGGGGTAACAACTTGGGGGTAGCCTAGTTCATCAAATGTCTGCTTGTTGTCCTGGTGAAGGAGGAATCTGAGCTGGATGAAGAGGTACATGAGAGAGCTGTGTTAGACGTGTGGGCCTGTATGTATGCTTTTGGTTTCCTCTGGTGTGTTCTCTGAGAGGAAGGATGTCCCCTGCTCTGCCTGCTTCCCAACAGCGAATAACCATCTCCTTGTCAGAGCACCCACCCTAAAATGCTGCCTCCTCTTTGTTCATGAAAATCACCTGCTTGGAGTCTGAGAAGGTGGGATGGAGAATTCATGTGGTCAGATCAACAGCTGGCAGCTGGAGGCGTTATAGATTTCAATCTCAGATCTTGACAGTGTTTCAGGAATGTTTCCTGTGTTTTACATGACAGTTGAACATTTGTCAGAATGCTGACCTTGAGGTGTTGTAAGATTCTGTAACATCAAAATTTCCATTACGTCCAGCATATTGGCTTTATTCGAAGGAACCCAGTTTAGAAAGAAATATGAATCTGAAACAAGAAGGGTCGTCTTTAACTGAGGGCCATTTATAAGGTACTGTCTTCAAGCATGGGCCTTAAAGGGGCGGGGGGCGCTGACCTGGTTCCCCATGGGCTTCATCAATTACTAGAGGTATAACCTAGGCGAATTGCCTCAACCCATGGTGGGTCTGAGTTTTAGTATGCAACACCATAACCCGAAGGTCTTGACAAAATACAGATTGCTGACCCTGCCCTCAGAGTTTCTGATTCAGCAGGTGTGAAGTTGAGTCTGAGAGTTGGCATTTCTAAAATGTTCCCATATAATGCTGATGCCGTGGTCCAGAGACAGCACTGTGAGAACCACTGCCCTCACCTCTCCAAGTCTGTTGTCTAATATAAAGAATAGGCATATTTAGAGCTGACTTCTTTGGGACTATTGTAAGAATAGGGCGCAATTCAAAACATCTGGCTTACAATCAGGCCTGGAATGATGCTTCACTCTTAAGTTAATCATTTTTGGTTCATTCCCAAAAGCATGCAAAACTAAATTTTCAAAATTTCAAGTTTTTTTTTACATCTTCCAATTAACCTATTAAAATTGCAAAAACACATTTTCTCCTGTCATTTGCACCCATGTCCAATAGTTACAAAATGTAGCTTGCCTATGGGTCTAGAATCTTTTTTAAAAAAAAATTTTTTTTAAGATTTTATTTATTTATTTGACAGAGAGAAACATAGACAGAGAGGGAACACAAGCAGGGGGAGTGAGAGAGGGAGAAGCAGGCTTCCTGCCCAGCAGGGAGCCCAATGTGGGACTTGATCCCGGGTCTCCAGGATCATGACCTAAGCGGAAGGCAGTCGCCCATCCAACTGAGCCATCCAGGCGCCCTAGAATCTTTTTTATGTACACATCCTTAGTACTTGTCATATTTATTTGTTGCCACAAATATGTTACCTATGATTATACTGCCCATGTGGGGACCTGAAAAATAGCTTTTAGAAGGTTAAGTATTGTGTAAATAAATACAATAAATAATATTTAACACCTGAGCTCTATTGGAGATTTTTTAAATGGATTTAAATATGAATAAAACTGTTAAACTTACTTGTAAATGTCATCAATCTTTAGTTAATGAACACTGTTGTTCTAAGAAGTCAATAGAATAATTTGGAATGAGATTTTTTAAAGAATTAAGAGGATGAAGTTTAGGAGTGACTCTTTAGGACTAGAGAAAGTAATTCTGATAATTTTCAAATGTCTATTTTATTTTATAGATTACAATGACATCCAGACTGTGAAATACATTTTGGTCAAATGCAGATTATTTAATTTATTATTAATTTTGATGAAATATTAATATTTCTATGAAATATGATTTTTAAAAAGTTTTTTTGGGTTAGTATGCTATAAACATCAGCTTTATCAAGGGAGATGGGACAATTTAGTTTTTATTAAGTTGGACTTTACCTAAAGGTCGGGGCACATAAGTAGATATAGACTTCATGAGACATAGCCAGGGCTCTTGCAATGATTGGTTGGTTATACAGTAACTATTGGGAAAATTAATTGTATGTTCTTACAATGTTTGGGTTACCTTGAAAAATTCAGTGACCTTTAAATTTATGGTACTATATTTTATCTCCCAAGATGACATCCTTGTAATAAGCATAGGGAAGTTATTCAGCTTTAGATAGCTTCTATATTCTTCTGTGACATGTTTATTCACTTTGTTTATGTGCTTGTTCTTGGCCTTTTCCCCTGGATTTTTTTTATACTGTTTTTTGCTACAGTGTGATATTTACTATAGATTAAGTGTACTTCTCAAGTTTAGCTGAAGTTTTGTTCCTCTAAAACATTAGCGGTAAGTTCTGGAAATAGCGGTTTACATTTCCTGTTCAAAACCCATTTCTGATGTTCAAAACTGTAAAGGAGTTAGAATTATTATGTAGATTAATTAGAAAATTGGAGTACCTGGGTGGCTCAGTCATTAAGCATCTGCCTTCGGCTTGGGCCATGATCCCAGGGTCCTGGGATCAAGCCCTGGGTTGGGCTCTCTGCTCAATGAACAGCATGTTTCTCCCTCTCTGACTCTCCCTGCTTGTATTCCCTCTCTCACTATCTCTCTCTCTCTGTCGAATAAATAAATCAAATCATAAAAATAAATAAGTAAATAAATACATATTTTTTTAAAAAAAATCTGTCATCATTTTAGAATACAACTTGTGACCCATGAAGCTCAAAAAAAAAAAAAAGTAGAAGGTTCTGGTAGTGTATCATTTCTGAATATTCCCTTGGAACTAACTCTGTTTTAACTTCTAAATGTTTTCTCTTCTTAAAATAGTAAAAACAACATGTGAGAGTACTTTTTGATTTGGATGTAGTTTCCCACTTTTATTTCCCTTAGAGTTTAAAAAGGGAGAAGGGAGAAGATTCTCCTAGGTTTTCACCATTTCCTGTTGAGTGAATGAACAGTTTATGATACTTCAGTTTCTGTTGCAGTACTTTTTTTGCACCTACTAGGATGTTTGTTTAAATCAAAATATTTTTTCTGTTCAATGATATTTGCAGTAGACTTTTCTTCCTTTTTGCACTCTTGTGTGTGACCTAGTTTTAAAGTTAAGCTTAAATTAATGCTAGTTGTAGCAGTAATAACAGTGCATGAAGTCTGAGCAGAGAATTTTAAAGACACATAATAATATGTAAAGCATAGTTTAATGAGGTTATCTGAACCACTTTAAGTTTCAAGGACCATACAATTTGAATAATTATGGTGTCAAGTGTTAATGAAAATAGGTTGCCTGGCAATGTAGAGATGTGACAATTGTTGAAGGCAAATTATCTACCCAGGTAGCTCTCACAGGGTGACATTAGTAAATTTGCAGAGCTGAATCCATTTGCCTGCGTTTGGCCTGACTTTGCAGGTTCACACACTGGGTTTGTTAGTACTCCAAGAGGAAATCTATTTCTCAGAGAGATTCTCAGGTTAATCAAGCTCAAGGAGACTTATTAGAAGATAAACCAGAATGCTAACTCAGATATTTCATCTTCTCCAAAATACCAACTTTTCTTTTCATGGCTGTAATACAAAGACATACTCTCTTTGGGCCATTGCAGGGTGAACATGATATCAAAGTGAGCATGGTGTGATTCAAATGTTTAGTGGCATCAGGCTTAGTGAACTTTATGATGTAATCTTCAGAATAGACACTCTTTGTGCTCCCAGACCAGGTAAACTACATCTTTATCCATTGGCACTTTTCTCAATGGACAGTGGTTTGATCATTAATCCTAAACCAACTTCTGTTTTATGACCCTCTTTTTTTATCTATTATTTCGTTGATCAGTTCCCACTATTTCTAGTAATTACCATCTTTTTAGATTGTTAGATCATCCTTTAGAATATGAGCAGATTTTGGTACTCTGGAAAACATTCCATCCACTTGGCCAAGACCTTTTAAAATGTTTAATGTGCTGGCAAACTATAAGAGTTAGTTGGACTATATGAAAGCAACCTATAATCCTAATCACATTTTTATTAGACAGATCTCTATATTAAAATTGCATGCAATTTCCAACATGTATGCAATTTTGGAAAATTTTTAGTAGTTGCCATACAAGATTTATTTGGGAGTTGTAATGTGAATTTTTAATTCTTACTTTTAGTTAAAAGAATTTATGGCTCATTTCTGATTATAAAAGTAAAACCAAGTATATGGTCTTCTAAGAAAAATCAGAATACAGAAGTGAATAAAGAGGGAAGTAGAATTCATCCATAATCCTGACATGCAGAGAAAGCTACTTTTCATATTTTGGCATATATATTTTTTAGTATAAATAATATTCTTGACTTGGGAGTAATTATATTAGTGAGGCTTCTTTGACAGAAATAATACTAAGTCAACTTAGAGGAAAGATTATAGAAAAAATGGGAAATGGGGAGTGACTGGTAAATAAAAATAAATTCTGCAAGTCATGCTCATGGATTCAGAGAAGTGTTGATCTTGCTGACTTGAGTCTGGAGATAGAATTCCTTCTGGTGTGGGAGGGAGGGAGGATGAGAAGGGATCTCAGCTTTTTCTCCTAAGGACTTAACAATCATTTGCATGAAGAGTTCCCACATTATGGAGGGTATTCTAATTTACTTAAAGTGTACTAATTTAGATGCCCCTTCCCCCAGGACCAGTCATCTTTTATTGGATGTTAATTCTGAATTAGGATATGAAAAGCTTCATAGGTGCCAGGCAAAGGTCCTGGTCAGGAATGCCAAATGTGCCTCCACACTGGGCCCTCTTCAGTTGTACTTGTGTAGTCGCTCATGTTTGTGTTCCTTGTGACAACATTAGTAATGGAAAAGTGTGTAAGCTGCCAGCACCTTAGAAATCCCAAGGACGTCTTCTTTCTTCACACTGACGTACTTGTTGTAGTACTGGCGAAATGCTCAGCCATGCTTCAGGGGTGAAATCCCGCATCATGTCCAGCTGGGCAGCTCCCCTAGTTTGACATCCATGAGCTCCTTCTTCTTCACGGGTCAGATGACACCATCTTGGAATCCTGGGCGTCCCCTCTGCCGGGCCTGATTTAGATGTTGATTACATCTGAAAAATAGGAATATTCAGAGTGCTGTTTGACCAAACAACTGGGTCACATCTCCTTGCCAAACTGACATATAAAATTATCCATTACAGTGACTTTGTATATGCTATGTTTATATATAATATAAAAGGCATCCTATATGTACATGTGTATTTTACATATACTACGTATAGTGATTATATTATATATACTATGTATATAAGTATATAATATATATTATATATATAGTTATGCATGATGTTCCCTACTTTTTTCATCTCCTTTTGTGTGCTACTTTTGCTTAACTCCTTCCTCTCTTTTCCCCTGTCACCTCCCTTCCATTCTTTCCCATACATCCTGCTTCATCCCTTCCCCTGTTTTTCCAGTCACTCAGATGATGACTTCAAGAGCTCTATTCTGTATTGCAAACTCATAAGTACCAGATGCTTACTACGATCTTCACTTGTATCTCCTTCAAACACCTCAAAAAGTATCTGAAACTGAATTTATTATTATCTCTTAAAATCTGTTCCTTTCAATTTTTTTTCTTTTCCATGAATTTAATTGGCCAAAGCTATTTTTAATGTCACCATCTTCTTTCCTATTCATTAACCATCTGATTCTCATTCAGTGGCCACCATGAATAGAATCTGTTGATCACATATCTCATAATCCATCACTACCACTTGGCATTTTTTTCTTTCTAATTTTTTTTAAAGATTTTATTTATTTATCTGACAGAGAGATACATAGCTAGAGAGGGAACACAAGCAGTGGGAGTGAGAGAGGAAGAAGCAGATTTCCTGCTGAGCAGGGAGCCCAATGCAGGGCTTAATCCCAGGACTCTGGGATCATGACCTGGGCCAAAGGCAGAAGCATAACAACTGAGCCACCCAGGCACCATCCACTTGGTGTTTCTTAACCATTCCTCTGCCTATGGCCTCCATCCCCTCAAAACCGCTTTCCACTTTGCCACTGAAAATTTTATTTCATATGCAAACCCCATCTCATCATTTATTTTCTACAAATCTCTCAAAAGGTCATTGTCTTCGTGGAAAAATCAATTTTTTTTTCAAAAATTTCTTTGCCTGTTACTCAAAGTCCTTTATGATTTGATCACTCCTTGTTTCATATATAGATATTGTCCTCATTGCTAAAATAACAGGTCATTGAATA
>PITA01024622.1:0-25946 GCA_004023965.1 Spilogale gracilis | reverse complement strand
CATGATCATGAGAAGCATTTTAAAGACCCGTTGGTTGATAGACTCTCCATATTTGAAGCCTGAGAAAAGGAAAGATCTGAAAGGTAGCTTGCTGCAACAGCAGCTTGCAAAGTTTACTATTATTAAGAACATTTCTTAAATCTTTTATTATGATTACTTATTTTAGACAACTGAACAGAAAAATGTGAATCCAGTTTAGGGCTTTTTACTCAAATATTTCTTTGCAGATAACAATTTTCATGTCCCATCTACTGAACTTGACCCTACAACCCCATCCCTGATGCACCCTAGGGTGAAAATATATTCCAATGGCACACTTCAATAATGGTGCTAATTCAAAATGCATGATAAGTAAGAATAAAGCATTTTTTGAAGTTAAGCCTATCTATCCAAGGGATTATCTATTTCATAAAACATGGTTTCCCAAATAAGAAAGTCTCTCATCCAGTATATGTTAGCAAACTTCCCCTCATATCTGGGTCTTTTGGGAAAAGAAGCCAATGAGGCAGCACCCTATCAGTCCTCCCCTCCTGGTTTTTTATATAACTGCTTTGAGGTTGATGCCGACACTGATCACAAGAGCTGGTGGAGGCACTGTGCTTATTACATGCAGGCGTACGGTCTATGTTGACCTATGTTAGGAATTCATCTAGAAAATCCTTCTCCATCAATAATCCTTGGGTTGGAAATGTTGGGTACAGGCACTGCCCAGCCATGAGCTAAAAGTCATAAATTGGGTGTTTTCAATGGCCCATGTGAATTCAGAGGGGAAGCAAGCTTGGATTCAGGGACCTTTCTATCTAGAGTCCCTGTAAACAGTGCCCCTAAATTAAAATGTGAATGCAAGTCACTTTGAATCTTGTTAAAAATGCAGAATCAGCAAGTCTAAGATGGCCTCATTTTGGGGCTTCTAACACGTTCGAAGTGTTGCTAGCCCTACTGGTTTGCTGACCATAATATACGTAACAAGGTTCTCAGCGAAGTCAAGGAGTTATCTACTTTTCATTTCTCCAATAAATGAGCTTCATTTTCTTAAGTGACAGGAGGTAAAAAATATTTCATTTGCCTTAAACATGCAGGTGTCTAACATATTGTCTAAACTGGGGCATTTTGAGAACAAATGAGAGCACTTTTAATAACTACTCTGGGACAATTAACCTGAAAAATATAGATACATTCACCCTTCTTAGAGTGACAGCATGCCAAAGAGCTCTGGGTAATTTATTTCAGCTTTATCAAGGAGAAAATTAACTTTAAAAAATGACCCATTTAACTTCTATTCTTTCCCACATTACGTGCTCATAACATTGTTGCTTCTTCCCTCATATTTTTAAAAACATCATATAGAAAGGAATTTTTTAAAAATACATCCCTTTATAACCCCACCTTTGTGCAAATATAAGAAACATAATTTGACAAAGGCTTCCATGGGACTAATAATATGAGATTATTCCAGTTTTTCTAAGAGAGAGTTGATTGAAATGGTCAAAAGTCCTAACATTTGGGGTTGAACATTTCCTATTTTTTCTAAGAAAAATATGAACACTGTTCTCCAAGTTCAAGTGAAAACATGATGTGTTTTGATGTAACCTTGGCAGGTGTTTTTCAGCCTCAACCCTGATGATAATTGTCTCATGATGATAATGAGTTGCTTTTGTTTTTTTAACACATAAGTAGATGTTCTGATGATATTTTTAACATTACTGATATATTTAATGTATTTTGTGGCCTGTCATCGTGTTGTTAGTCACAGGAAGTTTGCACATGTAGGGGATAGCTCTCAATTCCACAATAAACATTGATTTACATTCTGCCAATTTTAAAAGCTTGGTTTTATAGACAAACTTTATATGCTCATATTTTACCTTATACACCTTGGATTTTACTATAAGTTCATCGTCCTTCAGCAAGATTTGTTTAAAAATCATCTTTATTTTATCTCAAGTGATTTACTTTTAAATCCTCTGACTGAACTTTATGTGTATGAAATTGCATTGCATCAACTTTAATATCACACTATGATGCACACTTTTAAAATCCTCTAAATCTTAAGAGAAACAGTGGAAGCTAAAGTCAATTACCTGCAGGTGGGTTGTCAGTGTAAATGAGACAAAGGCTGTTGTTTTCCAGTATAATTAAGGAGCTTTGGGCTGGCATACAGTAATTTGTCAACTAGAGATAACCCTTTATTAACACTTTTTAAAATATAGATTTAAAATACAGATTTAAAAAGCTTTGCTACCTAAATTGGTAGTTCAATTTTTTGTGGGTTTTAGAACTATATAGTTTTCTTAAATTCATAAAAACTACTTTATTTTTTTTTAAAGATTTTATTTATTTATTTGACAGAGAGAAACACAGCCAGAGAGGGAACACAAGCAGGGGGAGTGAGAGAGGGAGAAGCAGGCTTCCTGCTGAGCAGGGAGCCTGATGTGGGATGTGGGACTCGATCCCGGGTCTCCAAAATCGTGCCCTGAGCCAAAGACAGTCGCCCAGCCAACTGAGCCACCCAGGTGCCCCATAAAAACTATTTTAAATAAAGCTTCCTAGGACATAGATACCCCAAAGATAATCTTCCTCATCTTTATAGTGTTTCTTATATAAGCAAGTGAGTAATTAAAACTTTTTATCATGCCCTTAAATTATCCATTCTTTCTTTCTTTATAAGTTACAAAAAAAAACCAACAACCAACAACAATAAAAAAAAGACAAGTTATATTGGTAAAATTTGAAGTTTTTATCTTTTACAAAGCAAAACTATTATTTGTGTGTAGAAAATCCAATAATATGCAAATGTGTTCTTTAAATAATAACATAATAAGTAGATTAAAAAGAGATAATTTAAATTCCCACTTGTTAATTAAATGGCCAAAAAACTTCAATCTATATTTGAATGTCCTTTAAATATATTCTATCAATTATCTTCACTGTTTTTCTTTTCTTTTTTATGAATCAGAGAGCTCCTCTTTTTTTGTTTGCTTGTTGTTTGTTTGTTTATTTGACAGAGAGATAAATCACAGGTAGGCAGAGAGGCAGGTGCAGGGTGGGGGTGGGGGACCAGGCTCCCTGAGGAGCAGAGAACCCGGTGTGAGGCTCAATCCCATGACCTTGAGATCATGACCTGAGCCGAAGGCAGAGGCCCCAACCCACTGAGCCACCCAGGTGCCCCTCTTCATTTTTTTTCTTAAGTGAATTATTTATATACCTTTATGCTTATGTCAATTTATTACACTCTGTTTATCTATACAGTAACACATTCTTATTTTTTAACACTCTTTTCCTTGACTTATAACCCTGAAATAAAATAAGTTCTTTGTCAAATCAACGTTCACATTAACCTCTTAGTAAAGTTGTTCAGTTTTTTAGTTTGTCTAGAAAAGATAGTTTGCTCATATCAAAAATTAATTATTTTTATAACTACTTAATTTAAAACTTGATTTTTTTTTTTACTTAAATTCATTTTTCATTATATTTTTAGTTTTTAGCTTTTGGTGTTTGCAAAAATGTTACAAGAGATCTCTAAATACCTGCCGCCCAACTTCCTCAAACGTTAACATCCTCTATAATCCAGTTCAGTTCTCAAAACCAGTAAATTAACAATGCTATAAATCTACAGAGTTCTAGTTCTAGAGAATTTAATTGCAGTTCATGAATGATCCTTCTAATGTTTATTTGCTTGATCAGAACCTAATCTATGATAACAGTGCATTTAGTTATGCTTTGTTTTAATGTAGGGTAGTTTCCTTGTCTTTGTCTTTCACACCCATGTTAGTGTTGTAGGTTCTGGGCAGTTATTTTGTACGGTATTCATCAATTTTCTTGTCAGTTATTTCATCAAGACTAAATTCAGGTCATGTACTTTTGGAAAGAATGCAGTAATCGATGGCTTATCTTTCACAATTCATCTATCCACATGATGTTGATTTGTTTCATTTTGGTTGTTAATTTTGAACACTTTGTGTAAAGGGGTGTATGGTTCAGTTTTCTCCACTACACTATCTCCTTTGCAGTTAGTAAGGATGTACTGGGGAAATATTTGAGACTAAGTAAATACCATTTTTCATCTTACTTAACCCACAAACTTCAATAAGTGTCTGTTGATGAGTCTTGCCTGAGACAATTATTATTGTGGTGTCTGCCAAATGGTAATTTTTTTAATCATTCAAAGTTATTTGCACAGTGTGTTGCAAAATAGCCTCATGAGTTATTAAAACATTTTCCCTTTCAAAAAAAACATTCTTTTCAATGGTTATTTCTCCTTTAATATCTCTCATGTTTTGTGTCTATACATTCTCTTCTTTTCCTCTTGATTAAATTATATAGCAATTTGTTTAGTTGGTTAACTTAACAAATAAAAACAAAAAAAAACCCAGGCAGGATTTTAATATATTAATTAGGTTTATTATTTTTTTCTATTCCCTACTTCATTACTTATGGCTTTTATCTTTGGTATTTCCTCTATTTTTTTTTAATTTACTTACTCATTTACATGTTTGAATTCATAATTATATTTAATTTATTGAAAAATAAAATTTTAATTTAAAAATTTATTAGCAAAATAAAATCTTATTGTTTATTTTAATGCTTTTATTTTAACTAAAAAAAAAGTTTTAAAGTCCATTAATCATCTTCTGATCACTGCCTTGATATATACCATAAATTCAGGTAAATCAGTTTTATTTTTCTTTTTACTTTGGTTGGTTAATATTAGACTTTTTAGTTTCCTTTTTGTTTTTGAGTTGTTTAATAATTTCCAGTTTTGTTAATACTAGAATTTCTAGTTTTATTGTTTTATGATAAGAGTTGTTATTATTAATAAACCTCCTTTATGGAACTTGATGATATTTTGTGTAGATGTGACATATGAGACATATGAGAGCTGAAAAAGAAGTTGTCTTCAATTATTAGGTGTAAAGTTTAGTAGACACCGATAAAATTCACCATAACGAGTAAGTTGTTAAAGTCTCTGATGTATTTATTTTTGTCCTACATTATTTTGAAAGTAGTCTATGAAAATTCCTATTACTATATGTTTTTATCCATTTCCTTACATCTCCTATAGTTTTTGTGCTATAACTTCTTTGTGAATGGTGACTTTCAACTTTACAATATGCTTTTCTTTGTGATGTTTAATGCGTATTTTAACTTGATTTCTAGTAAAGATCACTATACCTGCTTTCTTGTCTCCATTTTGCCCATATACTTTTGTTCTCTTTTGGTCTTTAAAAAATCCACGTAAGTATATTTTTAGTGCATAGTATTGTAAGGTTTTTCGTCACAAATAGAATGGAGACCGCAAAGACAAACAGAGTCCAAAGAGTGAGCTTTTTTGCAAGCACCCTCAGGTGAGGTTTGTGACTCCGGAGAGAAGAGTCACGAAACCAGGTTGGGGAGTGTAAGGGTTTTTAAGCCTTATTGGTTCTGGGTCTGGATTCGGGTGGGTTTTTTTCCCATATTAGGCAAGGGAACATCATGTCCCTAGGTGATTGGTTGGGGGTGGGGAAGGTCCAGACAATGGTGGGTGATCCCTGGCTGGAAAGTCAGGTATGGGAAATTTCAGTCCCCCTGGCTAGGTTTCAGTTTACTGGAGATGATGGTGGCCATGGCTGCTTTGGCGGGAAGATCAGCCATCTTGACCCAGTCTGTGATGTCCGCCAGTTTGGGTGCCCCTGTCTTGGACATCTCTCATATGCCCACCACAAAACATTCCGGTACCTGTTAACTTTGGTTGATATGTTCACAGGCTGGATCGAGGCATATCCCACGGCCCAAGAGACAGTGGACACTGTAGCCACAATTCTCATTGAACACATTATTCCGAGATTCGGACTACCCCAAACTCTCCAGTCAGACAATGAACCTGTTTTCATCTCTAGTGTGACTCAGCAGGTAGCTGAAAGTCTCAACATCACCTGGAAGCTCCACATTCCTTACCACCCTCAGTCATCGGGTAAGGTACAAAAGGCCAACAGGTTGCTCAAGGCTCTGCTCACAAAGCTGACCTTGGAAACCCATCTCTCATGGCCTACACTTTTTTTTTTTTTAAAGATTTTATTTATTTGACAGAGAGAAACACAGCCCGAGAGGGAACACAAGCAGGGAAAGTGAGAGAGGGAGAAGCAGGCTTACCGCCGAGCAGGGAGGCTGATGTGGGACTCGATCCCAGGTCTCTGGGATCATGACCTGAGCCAAAGGCAGTCGCTCAACCAACTGAGCCACCCAGGCGCCCCTCGTGGCCTACACTTTTGCCCCTGGCCCTCACCAAGCTTAGGGCAACCCCCCCTCCCCGCGGACCCTCAGGATTGAGCCCATTTGAGCTGCTATACGGCTGCCCCTTCCTTATAAACCACAACCTCCCAGCCGTCCCTGTACCTCTCCTATCCTATCTGCCTTACCTAACCCTCCTGCATGCCCTCCTAAGGGCCCATGCTGATGCTGTCATCCCTGCCCCAAAAGACCATAACCATAAAGGACCTGCCCCTCAGGAGCTACTCCCTGGAGACCAGGTCTTCCTCAGGGACCTGCGACCAGGATTCCTGCAGCTACGGTGGTCAGGACCATATACAGTCATCTTTACCACCCAACTGCAGCAAAACTGCTGGGATACCAAGCATGGATACCCATCAGCAACCTCAAACAGGCGCCTACAGGTGGTGATTGGGCCTCTCAAATGATGGGCGAAATCAAGCTCCAGCTGGTACGTACTCCTAATCCTAACCTTTCTACCCCCACTCACCGGGGCAGCTGAATGTAGCCAATGCATGTGAGGCACAGGAAAAAGCCGCTATTTCCAACCCTTTACTTACATGCCCTGGGAATGTTACCAGGTAGAAACTCCAACCACCGGCACTTCCACCCATGCCCCAGGAAAAACTTTCTGGACCTCAAAAATTGATAAAACACAGGTGAAATGTGCATTTTACTCCCCCCCCCCCCGGTCCAGTCTGTTGGACCTATCTGGCCCAACTGGGACTCTACGATGGGGGAGGGGTCCAGGACCAGGCTAAACAATCAAATCAAGCAGATAATCCAGGCCATAAATGACCGCTTGCAGGCTCAAAATGCCCCCACCTACAAGGGAATCAACCTCGATAATTTATAGAAATCTCCCCCCACTGACCAACTAACAATAACCTTCATTAACTCCAGTTATAACCTGTGGAGAAACCTATCTCAGGACCATGGGGACTGCTGGATATGCTTCCCTTTCTCTACCATTTCTAATATCATCAGAATCCCCATTCCAACAACATGGCCCCTACCCAACACCACCATTACTAATCAAACAGTCCACATAGGGGCCATAGGAAGACCTATACCTATTCTTAACCTTTCCTCAACTCTGGACATCCTCACTTCAACTCCTCCACTGCCATCTTCTCCCTTCCCTACCGCACCCCTCCTGGAATATTTCTTTCAGGCCCAGAGGGAATCTACCGATACTTAACCGCCAATGACTCCTTAGACTGCATTTTCATCTTACTGTCTCCTTCCACTACCATCTACTCCCCCCAGTCACCTCATGTCTATCCTATTCTCTACACTCCAAAACAGATGGGCAGCCTTCCTTCCCTTACTTTTTGGGGCAGACCTGACCTCTGGTGTTGCCACCGCAGTGGCAGGCCTCGGAACTTTAATAAACTTTTATTACCAGCTTTCCCAGGCACTCAATGATGACATAGAGCAGATTGCTGATTCCCTTACTACCTTACAAATGCAGATTACCAGGCTTGCAGCCTCGCCCTACAAAACAGGCGAGCCTTAGACCTCCTAACAGTAGAAAAAGGAGGCACTTGCCTCTACCTGAATGAAGAATGTTGCTATTATGTTAACCAGTCTGACATAGTCACCTCCAAAATTCATGAACTCAGACACCGGATACAGTCAAGATGCCAGAATTCCCACCTATGGGGTCTAGACCCCCATACTTGGGTAACATGGCTCCTTCCCCTTGCGGGACCCCTGTCCATAATCCTGTTACTATCTCAGTTGCTTCCTGCCTTGTTATATATCTACAGGAATGCCTTCAAGAGATGACGTGAGTTTCAGTAAACCAACTCCTCCTACAGCCCTACTCTCGCCGCCTGCCCACCTCCGACTTCCCCCATGATGACGCCCAACCTTCAGCAGGAAGTAGCCAGAATAGAGTCGATGCCCCTCACACATTATATAAAACAAAAGGTTGCAATGTTGGGCTGGCTGAGAGACAGGGGCACCCAAGCTGACGGGCATCACAGACTGGGTCAAGATGGCTGATTTTCCCTCCAAAGCAGCCATGGCCACCATCATCTCCAGTAAATTGAAACCTAGCCAGGGGGACTGAAATTTCCCATACCTGACTTTCCAGCCAGGGACTACCTACCATCATCTGGACCTTCCCCACCCCCAACCAATCACCTAGGGACACAATGTTCCCTTGCCTAATATGGGAAACCCCCGCCCCCAATCCAGACCCGGAACCAATAAGGCTTAAAAACCCTTACACTTCCCAACCCGGGTGCGACTTCCCGGACTCTCCTCTCCGGAGTGGGAATCGTGAAACCTCGCCTGAGGGTGCTTGCAATAAAGCTCACTCTTTGGACTCTGTTTGTCTTTGCGGTCTCCATTCTATTTGCGACGAAAAACCTTATAAGTATGATATTGGTGGTACATTGTGAACTAAATTGAAATCCTTTTTCTTTTAGTAAGTGAGTTAATATGTTCTCGACTCTTTCAAAATATTTTGTAACTGTGTATGTTATATTTGCTGTGTTTCTTTATTGTATATTATTTTTTACTCACCTAATTTTTTATATTTAAGAATATTTGCATTTTGTTGTATTTAAATGATTTTACTAGTATAGATGGGCCCTGAATGGTAGTTTGAACTTTGACTTTTCAAATTCAGGATGTGTAAAAACTATATGTATCCAGTAGAAACCATACTTCAAATTTTGAACTTTGATCTTTTCCCAGGTTAACAATATGTGATAAAATGCTCTCATGATCTCTGGTGCATTTAGTCCTTCCCTTACCTAATTTCAATCTCTTGGGTGTTTTCTTGCCTTTCTTTAATGATCTTATTAAATTTTTGAGTCTAGCATCCTTTTGGTTACTATATACTTTAATAATTATTTCTGAGATAATTTTATCTCTTTATTCCACTTCATTGATTTTCATATCTTGGTTTTTATCCAAGTTTTATTTTGGAATTTCTAGCTCAGTTTTTTGTTTGTTTGTTTTTGGGGTTTTTTTAATCTTTAAGTGTTTACTTGATTGTCTTTAATTCATTTTGAATTGTCCTACACTCTTTTTTTTTTTAATATTTTATTTATCTGACAGAGAGAAACACAGCTAGAGAGGGAACACAAATAAGGGGAGGGAGAGAGGGAGAAGCAGGCTTCCTGCTGAGCAGGGAGCCAGAGGATGGGGGCTTGATCCCAGGACTCCAGGATAATGACCTGAGCCCAAGGCAGATGCTTAATGACTGAGCCACCAGGCGCCTCTGTCCTACAATGTTTTGGGGTTTTGTTGTTGTTTATTCTATTTCATGATTGTTTTCTTGGGATCAAGGAATCAGGATACCTTAATCAAAGAGTGTTGAATCTCATATTTTATAAGTTTGTTATACCTTTGCAGAGACTTATTATTTTCTGTTTATGTTTTTTGAATTTGGGGTTGTTTCCAAGATTGGTTGCTCAATGAAACCTCTTCTGTTAATGTGGCAAGGAAAACTTCTGTAGTTTGATATTTTTGTTGGTGGCAATGGGTGTTTTCTCTTATTTTTTACTTCTCTTTTTTCTTGTTGAACCCCAAATTTTATCTATCATCTATCTATCTATCTATCTATCTATCTATCTATCTATCTATCTATCATCTATTTTTTTAATTTATTTTCCTTCATTAGCCATTTGCCTGAGTGCCTTATTCTTTCCTTTTCTTTTTTTTTTCCACTCTGTAAAGCTATATTGTTAAAAGACTGATGTTTTAAATCACACGTACCTTTTGCTTCATTTTTTTTTCCCTCTGCTTTGCACTACTGGAATTTATTTTTGTTTTTTCACATTTAAGGTCAACTTTGTCTTTCTATCTGTGGTGCGATATCAACCTTCAGCCTCTTGTTAACTTCTTCGTCATCTCCGCAGTTTCTCTTACTCTTTCCTTGTTCTATGTAAAGGTGAGTGGCCAGATAGATATGTGAGAGGTTGCGTATGAAATTTGGCATGATTACTTTTGAGTTTTTTATCATAGATTTTTTTAAGTTTTTGCTGTCTTTGACTTTATACTGAGGACACATTGTGTGTGTGTGTGTGTGTGTTATTTGTTCTTTATTTGTTATTTTTTAAAAAAGATTTTATTTATTTATTTGACACAGAGAGAGATCACAAATAGACAGAGAAACAGGCAGAGAAAGAGGCTGGAAGCAGGCTCCCTGCTGAGCAGAGAACCTGATGTGGAGCTCCATCCCAGGACCATGGGATCATGACCTGACCCAAAGGCAGAGGCTTAACCCTCTGAGCCACCCAGGCACCCCTCTTTATTTTTTATTGTTCTGTTTTGTTTTTAAAGAAAATATAAGATAATGAGGACATAGGTAAGTGCCATTGTCCATAGCTACGTGGATCTTCAATATATCTTGATTTCTAATTTTAATGTGTCATAGTTAGGAGCACTGGAACTAATTAATGACTCTGTGCAGTGTTTGAAAGAACAATTTTTCCCATGAAGAACAATGATATTAAAAATAAACACTAACATAACATAAAAATAATAACTAAAAAATAAAAATAGATATTAAAAAATTAAGTTTCTATTCACTTTTGTACCACCCTGAGAAATATTAGCAGTTAAACTTGGAGGTCATTTAGTGCCCAATGACTTTAGAACACATTTAGCTTGGGAGTCAAAGTGACTGAATTTGTATCAACTACTTAGAACTGTGTTGCCTTGGGCTAGTTCTCCACTTTTTATCATTTTCATTTGCTTCATAAAATGAGAGTAGTAATGTTCCCACTTCATGGGGTTGTTAATAAGGATTAAAGAAGATAATGCAAATATAGCAATTAAAACACTTCCTGACATAAAACC
This sequence comes from Spilogale gracilis, assembly GCA_004023965.1. Lineage (NCBI taxonomy): Eukaryota > Metazoa > Chordata > Mammalia > Carnivora > Mephitidae > Spilogale > Spilogale gracilis. Next base: position 14,879 of record PITA01024622.1, on the reverse strand, counting down.
ATTGCTCACAAAGGTTAACTCTTCTTAGAGATGTTGGAAGCATATTGGAGAATTTATCTTCATTTCTATATCAATGTAATTTTTTTTGTTAAGAAGCCAGTTATTTCAAAATTTAAAAATACTGTGCTTAATATGATTTTATTCCTTGTAGTCTTAGAACTTAACCTTACTCCTCTAATTATTCTGATTAGCCAGTGCTATTAAATAAGTTTTATAAATTTTTATTAATTCAAGGCTTATAAACTTAAACGTTATTACTATTGTGGAGGACAATGGGTAGCAATGATTTAAAGTACAAAAGTATGCAGAACTAATTATGATTATGCTACATACAACTATTATCTGTTCTTTTAATAAACTCCTCTAGAATATGTAGTTAAGAAATTATTCTACAGAATGAATTGATTAACAAAATGTATTCAAAATATATTTTGTTATGAACATTTAGGGTAGAAGATGTAACAGTAAGAAGCATTCATAAATATTCCCAAAGAACTTTACTTAATTGGTTATGATAAGCATGAATAATAGTTTCTAGTGGTATCTTATGGACTAGAGATTTTAAATTTTTTGTGTATTTCCAGAAACACATAGATAACAGTTCCAAAAGAATAGATCTTGTTCACAGATTTTAAAAATAATAATTTGAAATAGACAAATTATAGTATTTTTTACCTCTAGAATTTTTTTCCCCTTTCAATAGCATTACTTTCATTTGATGTTTTGTAGGATAATGAATACATGATAGATGTGAAGTAATTTTCTTCATTCACTTAAACTTATATGTATCTATTTAATGTAGGCTATTAATCACAAACAATGTGCAAAGAATGCTGTCAGGTATTATGGACAACACAGCGATAATTACAGTTATTTAAAGCATATCCTAACAAAAATATTTTGGTCTGAATACTATTATTGCCTTATTTAGGGTTGCCAGTGCATGGTGATAATAAAAAGTCGACTAATATCATTAGACGTTATTATGTTTTTTAAATTATCTATAGACATTTTTTTTTCCTTATTACCTGCACTCTGTGTGGACCAGCTCACTTCACTTCATCATTGTCATCTCCCCACTGGTTTGATAAAAAAAAAGTAGATCTTATTTCCTAGGGATGCAGATTTCTTGGAAGGAAGGAGAGGAATGCACTCAGATTCCAAGATAGAGAGGGGCTGACTTGTAAAGGACCTTGACTGTCCTACATCTCACAAGTTAACTACTTGAAAATCACAATTTCAGGAACCTTAATAAACATACAGTTTAAGAGAATACATGAATAAAATTTTTAAGATTATCACTTAGGTGACATAAACATTCATGTTAGTTCATCTCACTATAAAATTGAAGTGGATATTCAGAGCCTTACTAACAAATAATGTTGATTTCCTTGCTACCGGTATTGAAGAGACATCTGAATAGAGACAATTGGAATATTCATCATGTTGGTAGTATAACATGTACAGTTGTATCAAAATATTCAGTGGATAATAGTGTGAAAGAATAAAACATCCCAGCATGAAAATTATGCCTGCCTGATATCAGGATATAACAGAATCTGGCTGTAATCAGTTAGCCTTTCATCCAAATTATCTTTAATCATGATGATTTTCTGTCCTTTCAGAACTACTCTTTATTTAATGTAGTGAAGTATTAATATAAGATTTTAAAATATTAGTTATGTGAAGTAAAAATTGAGTTTGCAGTTACTCTCTTTCTAACTATATTTACTAAAGAGCTTTTAATGCTTAACAAAGGAGTACAAAATCAAAAATAGATAAATAAATAAATAAATACTATTCTGGGGTACCTGGGTGGTACAGTCACTTAAGCCTCTGATTCTTGGTTTTAGCTCAGGTCATAATCTTGGGTCATGATCCCCGGTCATGATCTCAGGATCCTGAGATAGTGCCCTGTGTTGGACTTCACACTCAGTGTAGAGTCTGCTTGAGACTCTCTCTCCATCTTCCTTTAGCCCACCTGCATTCAAATAAATAAATACATATTTTTTAAAAATTCACTATTCTAATGTTAGTTTGGATTGTTTATAATACTCAATTGAAATTGATTTAGCCTTAGCACTGCAATTTGATTATTTCATTGTAAATAGTAACTTTCTTCCTGAAGTAACTGAGATTTTTAAATATAAAGTTCGCATTTATCTAGATGGCATCAAGAAAACAAGCTTTTCAGAACTCCCTTACTTAAGAAATGTTTGAATGCTTTTACTGTTAATTCTACAATCGACCCTCATTACTTTGTTCATTAATATTTATTACTATTCTATGAAATCCATAGATAGGTGCTTCCCATGTCTACATTAACAAATACTTTAACCCATAAAATTATTCAATGAATATATGTCAAGTAAAGTTGATAAATCTGTCAGATTTATATAGGTATATGTCTAGCCAACAGGAATAAACTGGGATACCAAAAATTACTTCAGAGAAACTAACATTGTAAATAATGTTGAGAGATAATAATGTAGATCTTATTTACTAGGGATGCGAGTTTCTTGGAAGGAAGGAGAGGTTCTTGCCGTGCACCAGACATGGTTTACATGGTTGACTCATTTAATCCTTATCACAATCTCAGGAGTTATGTTATAATGTTTATTTGATTTTGCAGAAGAGAAAAAAGAGACACAGAGGATTCAAGCAAATTGGTTAAAAAGCGCATTTTTTTTCTCTGGGTCTGTTGGCTGACAAAAAGATGATTGAGAGGTGAGACAACAATTTTCATAGCCTCCCTCAGTTAGAGGTAAAGCAAATTAATGTCCATATTCTACCTAGAGTAAAGTCCTGGTAAAGTCTGAGAGCATAAACTGGAAACTAAAGAGCTTCATTTTAGGAGAAAAGGTGAACTAGAAATACACCACTCCTTGCCAGATAGCAGCCCAAATTTGAATCATTTGAATGTTGTAATAAATCTCAAGGATAATCATGGACTAAGATGACGCTAGATTTATAGTATCTTTAGCATCTTGGAGAAACAAATATAAATCTTCCCAGATGAAAGCTGACATCATTCTAGACATCAATTATTTTTTTTAAATAATGAGTTTTTAATATAAAGTCTAGAACATAATCAATAATAATCTAGCCATAGGATGATAAATGATGATATGAAGAAGAACCAAAATAAAAAATAGAAAGTAGGAACAGACTATATTCCCTCCAAGTAATAGAATCACCATATACAGGCTAAAAATTCATGGGTATAAAAATATTAACTTTCTCAGAAAGGAGATAGAAAATATGAATTATTTTTAGAAATGAAGTAGATAGGGCACCTGGGTGGCTCAATGGTTTAAAGCCTCTGCCTTTGGCTCAGGTCATGATTTCAGGGTCCTGGGATGGAGGCCCGCATGGGGCTCTCTGCTCAGCAGGGCGCCTGCTTCCCCCTCTCTCTCTGCTTGCCTCTCTGTCTACTTGTGATCTCTCTCTCTCTGTGAAATAAATAAATAAAATCTTTAAAAAAAAGAAATGAAGTAGATATGAGTAGAAATAATATAACTGGATATTATAAAAATAAATATTATGTATTATATTGATTGTTTAAGAGTATATTAGATACAAATTTAAAAAAAGGAACTGAGACATATGTTAGAAGAAACTATCCAAAGTAATGAAAGGAGACTAAATTAATAAAACATAGAATGTAGGAAACATTAATAGAGAACATAATAAAGACTTCTAATATGTATTTAATTGAGTCCTAGAGGGAGAAGAGAGAAGACTTGTAATAAAAAAAATATGAAGAGATAATATCATGGAATTACACAAAACTAATGAAAACACCAAGCTGTAGAATTAGGAAGCTAACAATTTCTGAGTGAATAAAGAAAAGAAAATCTATGCCTGGATATGTTATAACAACTCTGCAGGAGACCAAAGACAAAGGAAAAACTTCAAAAGCATCCAGAGTAAATATAGAAATTCACTCCTGGAAAGCATAATTATTTCAATATGCTATGATATTTACATGGTATATTTTAATAGTCTAAAAGAAAATAATTATATTATTAAATTTCTATTCCCTGCAAAATATTTTTAAGGATAACATCAATAAATGCAGAGTAGCAAAAACTGAGGGAATTCACAGCCAGTAGAACCACACTAAAGAAAATACTAGAAGATGATTATAAGACAGAAAGAAAATCATTCTGGACTTAAGAAGAGAAATAAGTGAGAAAATGAACCAAAAAAAATTAAAGGAGAGAATATTTGCATAAATATAAATGGATATGTTTTGTAAAAAAAATCTCATGAAGATACATTACAAAAATACTTTCTAGGGGTGTCTGAGTGGCTCAGTTGGTTAAACATCTGACTTGGTTTTAGCTCAGGTCATGATCTCAGGATTATGGGATCAGACTGTGCCCAGCATGGAGTCTTCTGGAGAGTCTCTCCCTGTCTTTCTGCTAACCCTCCTTTCCCCATCTCACTCAAATATTTTTTAAAAATCTTATAAATATACCACATCCAGGGGCGCCAGGGTGTCTCAGTTGGTTAAGCAGCTGCTTTCTACTCAGGTCATGATCCTGGAGACCCAGGATCAAGTCCCACATCAGGCTTCCTGCTTGGTGGGAAGCCTGCTTCTCCCTCTCTCAGTCCCTCTGCTTGTGTTCCCTCTCTAGCTGTGTTTCTCTCTGTCAAATAAATAAATAAAATCCTTTTAAAAAAATATATATATATATATATACATCCAAAAAAGTGAAGACTAAATGGAATTAAAGTATTCCAGTCATTATGTCAGTAGAAGTACCAATTAGCATTACACTTTGTTAAGTCAAGGAAGCATTTATACTTTCTAGGACAATCATTAATATATTGAGAAATATTAGCAATCATGTTAAACATTTACATATGTAAAATAATAGATTAAAGATAAATATTAAAAATAAAATGATAAAATAATAACCCAAAGAAGGCAATGAAAAGGAGGAAAACACATAAAATATGCAGGCAAAGCAAAAGCACAGAATGAGAGACAGATGTGAGTCTCAAAAAATCAACACATTAGATATTCATGAACTAAATTATTTAAAAACAAAGACTATTAGATTGCATAAAACATAACTATTGACTATTAGAAGATGCATCAAAAATCTGAGTTCATATAAAGCTTAAAGTAAAAGATTAGGTAAAAGCATATCATTTAACCACAACCGAAAAGAAGGTATTTCACTATATTCTTATACAAGATAGACTTCAAGGCAAAACAAAAACACTTTATATCAGTTGCTATAAAATCACTGAAAATTATAAAAGGGTCACTTCATGTTTATAAAAAAGTTTTTGTTTAGCAAAAGTTATAAAAATTCTAAGTGTATATGCAATTAATATCAGGATTTCACTATATATAAAGAAAAATTGCCAAAATTGTAAGGAAAGATAGACAAACCACAATATTTGTGGGATATTTGACATAACAGGTAAAAAATCAGTGACAATATTTTGCTCAAATGGTCACTGGACCAAATGACAACTGTAGATAAAAGTTAGCTGACACACTCCTTTCAGGAAGAAAAAAAAAGTTAAAAATACTGATTTTAAGGGCACCTGGGTGGCTCAGTGGGTTAAAGCCTCTGCCTTTGGCTCAGGTCATGATCTCAGGGTCCTGGGATCAGAACTGCATCCGCCTCTCTGCTCAGCAGGGAGCCTGTTTCCTCTGCTCTCTCTGCCTGCTTCTCTGTCTACTTGTGATCTCTCTCTCTGTCAAATAAATAAATAAAATCTTAAAAAAGAATACTGATTTCAAGTACTCAATAAACACATCTGAGAAGTGGCTATTGTATTAGTGTAGCTCTAAAACTCACATAGGACTCTTCATATTTTATTTTAATTTTCTGTGTTAGTTATCTTAATTTCTTTACTCTATTGTAAATATTTGAAGGGCATGGAGGCATATGTAGACTTGTTGCCTAAAGATGGCAAAGATTGTAATTATATTGGGGTACTTTTTCAAGGAGGATTCCATGTTCCTATGCTTTTTATGATACTCTAGGTACATGATCTTTACATTAATAGAGGGTTGGGTTTTTTGTTGTTGTTGTTGTTTTTAAGATTTTATGTATATATTTGACAAGGAGAAACACAGCCTGAGAGGGAACACAAGCAGGGGCAGTGAGAGAGGGAGAAGCAGGCTTCCCGCAGAGCAGGGAGCCCCACATGGGGCTCAAACTTGGGACTCCCGGATCATGATCTGAGCGGAAGGCAGATGCTTAACGACCGAGCCACCCAGGCACCGTAATAGAAGGTTTTGAATAAAAATTTTCTGTATCTTTTCTGTAAAAATATAATACTAAAATATCAATCAGAATATTGAAAAACAGGAGAAAAATAGCCAATTTATCTGGAGGAGTTCATCACTTTAAAGCCAAAGACAAATTAACCTTGGGTCTGTTATTTGACACCTTTAGGGTCTGGATAGCTAGCTATATATATATATATATATATACTGCAATGGTTTGAGGGATTGTTGTACAAGTCTATTTTTAGTAATAAATTCAAGAGTAGGATTCACCACATACTTTACAGTGGAAAGGCAATAATTCCAAGCTGTCTATACTGTTTTTAAATAAAGAGGTTCCATACAAAGAGTGGACAAGTTTGGCTTTCCCTGAGATTCTTCAATCTGTAACTTGATGTCTTTTGTTAGATTTTGAATAGTCTTACCTACTATTTCTTTAAATATATACTTTCTCTTCCAATTCTTTCTCTCTCCTTGTATTGCAAATACACATGTATATAACTTTTTTAAAGCATGTCCACATGTAACATATCCAAATTCTGTTATATATATTTTCTTTCTATTTTATTTTAGCTGGGATATTTTTCTTCTAGCTTATCTCTGAATTCACTACCTCTATATTTTACCATGTTCAACAATCTATGAAATATACTCAGCTCTTATTTTCAGATATTGTATCATGCAGTCCTAGAGTGTTGGTTATTTTTATTGACCTGACTTTTCTTATGAAATATTGTACATTTTAATAAATCATTTTTTAACTGTTTCTTTGCTATTTTGGAATCTTGCTAACTCTCATATCTAGATCTTCTTGGGTCTGCCTCTATTGGTTAATTTATTTAATTATGTAATCTTTTCTCACATCTTAGCATGTTTAGTCATTTTTATTCTTTAATGCTCAATATTGCAAATTAAAGACTTTTGCGGGCCTGGATTAAGATGGCTTCTTTCATAGAGGAGTAGCTATTCAATTGTGTAGCTCTACTGAATCCTGATGTTAGGTTCTTTAAACCATATCTCATCTAGTTTTCCGCTTGTAGATTGGTCTTTTCTGCTATAGCACAGCTGTAACTTTTAGGGAGTAGACTTTCAGGGGTCTCATCTGGAATATAGGTATACTGGAGCTATGCCTAAAGTCCAAAATTTTCCTGATCTCTCTGCTTCTAAATTTTTTTCAAGCTAAATATTTCTAAATATTTTAGAATCTTGTTGTGTGTAATTACAAAGTAGAAGTTGGACAAGGACTTAAGGAAAATTTCTGCATAGAGTTTTGGGACTTCTTTATAATTCCTTTCTCACTGGCTTCATGCTCCCAAATCTCAGCTGCCTTGGAACCCTCACATTCTGGTATTCTTTCTTCTACTGGGGGAGACCATCCATCTCATTCCATGTGACATCGTTTGGAAAATGCTATCAGGGAGTCTGTATAAATCCAGGGCTCATCTTATGCATTTCTTGGTTAAGTTTCATAGATCCATATTAGTCACTTTCCAAAAACTATTAATATTGGTTTTTAAGCCTTGTCCAGCATAAATAGTTCCTTTAAATAGAAAGCAAAAACTGGCACAGTTACTCTGTCATGGTTGAAGCCAAATATCTTTGCTATGCTTTTTAATTTAAAATTTAAAAATTAAAAAATGTTTGCAGTTATGTGAAAAGACAAGTTGGATAAATTTTTATGTTTCCTATATCTAATATAGTATTTATCAAGCTAATATAAAGTATGAGTGTATGAGTATGTGTGTATGGGTAGGTCTATAAATGTATACATATAAATATACTTAATTTTTTTCTACTCAAGCAAAATGATTTGAAAAATTAAATATTAGCACAAAATTATTAAATAAGTTAAGAAATTATTTCACCCTACCTTTGAGGGAACCTTTATGTGGATACCTATTTTATGTAATCATTTGTAAAATACTCCATAGATCTTCTACAGACTATGTGTAGTATCAAGGTCAAATTCTAGGTGATATTAAATGTCAGTTTCCCAAATATGTTTCACTTCTCATTGACATTACAGATTTGAATTTAAAAAATTGAATTTTTTTTTTTTAAGATTTTATTTATTTGACAGAGAGAAACACAGCTAGAGAAGAAACACAAGCAAGGGGAATGAGAGAAGGAGAAGCAGGCTTCCTGCTGAGCAGGGAGCCCAATGCGGGGCTCCATCCTGGGACTCCAGAATCATGACCTGAGCCCAAGGCAGATGCTTAATGACTGAGCCACCCAGGCACCCCTAAAAAATGAATTTTGAATCCAGAAAATAGTGAATGAATAAGTTACCATCATAATCAAATTGAATTATCTCTCTTTGAGAACAATTTCTTTTTGCCTGCTGCCATTACAGTCACTGTCATTGCTGACAGTGTCATACTGTGTTTTCAGAGCAGACATTCTTTGAATTTTGGGTACATTTGGTACCAATTTGGAAAATGCTATCAGGATTAAAAGAAGTGACTTTATATACCTCACCTCAAAGCATTACATTTTGACAGTGAAAGAAACAAATGTTAAGAATATAATTTCCTTTTAGACAGGGCCTTTGCTTTATTAGTTGTGAATACTAAACAGCTGCCCTTCAATAAATGCTTTTGAATGTTGAAGAAATAAACTGGAAAAAAGAAACTTGAGTGTTTAAATTTTTATATGTCTAGAGGAAAAATATAATAATTTCCCTTTCTAATATCGTATGAGATACTTTTAGAATACAAAAAGTATAGTTAAGAGTGATTGTTCAGACATCCTGCTTAGTAACATTTTCTCAGTGCAATGCACCAGATGTCAAAATTCATTACATTCATGTTGCCACTTTCATAATTTTAATGAGTGGGTTTCTGTGACAGTTATAAACACTGACAGTTTTTCCCAGGGATTCAAGTCTCCTTACAAATTTTCTTTTAGTACTTGAGCCTTTTAAAATGGTTACATTTGCTTTATCTTCTCTAAAAAATCTTTACTAACTCAAAAAGAAAAAAAGGACATTAAGCTTCGTTGTTCTATATTGTTAACCAAAGTGTGGAATTTGTGAACTGTTAACTTGACCTATTTGAAAACAGTTGTTAATGTTTTATTAAGATTCCAACCAAATGTTTTGGTTTGCCTTCTTATTTTTGAGAGGGCCAGATTTCTGTATGAATAACTTAAAAGAATTAACTGAAAAAAAAATCTGGCATTTTTTAATTTTAGTTAATGCTTTAGTACATAATAATTGGTCCTTATGAGTTGGTGCTAGAGACAGTTTTGGGTGAAGATAAATTACCCAATCTACCCACCATGGGCAGAATCTAGGACAGCAGCAGTTTAAGGCAGGAGAAATGTAAGACAGATGAGACAGAACAAGCAGTGCAAAGTGGAACAAAGGGAAGAATGGAGTTACTTTGACACTTGTGTCCTCCCTCAGGACCAGTTCCAAAAGTTGAGAACTACCAACCTGAAACATATCTGGTTGAACAGCGGATCTTCTGTAACTTAGTAAGGTGATGAATTCTCCTTGGGTGAAGTCACAAATTTTGCCCACTTCAGGGTAATAGATACCTGTCTTCTACTTTCCTTTCTGCAAATTAATTATTCTATCCTGGTTAACTTGGGGAAAAGCTTGCCTCCCTCTCCCATAAAATAAATTTCACTTAAAAGTTCAAATAATACCATATATGTAAAGCACTTAGCACAAGTCCTAGTCCATAGTTATTACCTAATAAAAACATATATTACTTCTGTTGGCTATTCCCTGTATCCACTTGTAACAGTGGGAGTGGGAGAGGAGTAGGGAAGAAGGCAAAAACTCATTCTGGCTGTTTTCTTCCTGGTCGGTCTCTGGAAACTAACTTTTAAAAGTCTCTCACCTGCTTTCTTACTGCTGGTGAGTTCGATTTCCTTCAAATATTCAGATCTGATTCAATTTTCAGTTCACTCTTGAAAGGACTCTTTTCAAAAGTGTGCCCCCTCCCCAGCCAAGCCATAGACAAAGCTCACAGGTGCCTACACTTGGCCCTCTTTTTTGTTTTTCTTGGTCAGGGAGTCCTATATTCTCAGAAAATAGACCCCAACTACAAGACATACTCTTCTCTAGACTGACCACAACCCACAGCCCCCGGGAGCCTGGGAAAGAGTTCCCAGAGAAACTTGCCACCTCCTGCTCTACGTGGCTAAGACAGAAACTGCTTTCCACACTCCCCCTCCCATGCACTGGGCTGCAACCCTCTCTCATCCTTAAACAAACAAACAAACAAACAAAACCCTTAAAAGGCCCAGCTGAACAGAAACTACCCACCCAATCTGGTGGCCCTCTCTCCCTTGGAAAGTGAATAAAACTGTGTCCTGCTTATTGCTCTAATCTTTGGGCAGTTCTTTGCCACCATCACTGGCCACACTAACAACTTTTCTATGGGAAATAGTAACTCTAAAATAGGTTATATTACGTATATGACTTTGTGTCAAATCCAACATTAGCGTATTCATAAAAGTATCCAGTCAATAAATATTTTCCCTGTATAGGTATTCGAGGGATGGTTTTCATAAAAGAATAGTAATTCCAGGAGCACTGATCAGATAAAAGACCCTGCAGTATTTATTCATCACACAAAAATATTTTTTTTAATTTTTAAACTATTTTTATTTTAGTAGAGTTGGCACAGAGTGTTACATTAGTTTCAGGAAAAAATATCTTGAATATGAGAAGTACAGTGTGTTTTTACTTGGCTTCTGCAGCCATGACATCTATAGCAGACATTCTGGTAGAGGGTCACCTGGATGGCTCAGTGGGTTAAAGCCTCTGCCTTTGGCTCAGGTCATGATCTCAGGGTCCTGGGATCAAGGCCCCCATCAGGCTTGGGCTCTCTGCTCAGCAGGGAGCCTGCTTCCTCCTTTCTCTCTCTGCCTACCTGTGATTTCTTTTGCTGTCAAATAAATAAAACAAAATCTTAAAAAAAAAAAAAAAAAAAAAGAAGAAGCTCTGGTAGAGGAGCAGAGCCAGCACAGTTTGAACTGATGCAAATTCAAGCAAAGATTTATCCTACCCCTTCAGAAGTATAACCTTAAATCAAAATATGGGACTACTGTACAGTGGCAAAGTCTTGCTGGATTTTGTTTCCCTCCTTGGCACTTAGAAATAACCATGATTACAGTAAAAAAAAAAAAAAAAAATCCCTGGCTAGTCTCTGGCTAACCCCACCATATTTCAGTTTAAGAGGGAGTTTCTCTTGTTAAATAATGGTAAATAGAAACTAAAACAAAGCCAGGTACTGAATGCAGGCATAAAAACAAAATGTAGGGAAAGATTTTATATTCTCTGCAGCATCATGCAAGATTGAATATATTTTCAAAATCTTCTGGCCAAGTATTCATAGAAAAAGGAAGAACAAAGCTTAATGATTTGAAAAATTACCCAGATTGTTATATGAATTTCTCCACCTCTGGATGACAGAGTCAGCCACATAGGCTTTGCTTATAAATAAAACTTAGTACATAATCATCTTACCACTCATTAGCTTCTTTTTTTTTTTTTTTTTTTTTTTGACACAGAGAGAGATCACAAGTAGGCAGAGAGGCAGGCAGAGAGAGAAAGGAGGAAGCAGGCTCCCTGCTGAGCAGAGAGCCCAATGTGGGCCTGGATCCCAGGACCCTGAGATCATGACCTGAGCCGAAGGCAGAAGCTTTAACCCACTGAGCCACCAAAGCGCCCCCACTCATTAACTTCTATGTTAGCATTACTTTAAGTCTTAATATTCACTGGCAAAATTGCCAGGATTAAATTATACTATCAGTAATGCATCTATTTGTTTAGTACTACTTTTTTTTAAAGATTTTATTTATTTGACAGAAACACAGCTAGAGGGAACACAAGCAAAGGGAGTGAGAGAGGGAGAAGCAGGCCTCCCACAAAGCAGGAAGTCAGATGCGGGGCTTGATCCTGGGACCCCGGGACCATGACCCTAGTTGAAGGGAGACGCTTAACAATTGAGCCACCAAGGTGCCCCTTGTTTGGTATTATTTATAAGCTATTAAAAGCCAAAGCAAAGATGAATGAATAAATGAAATAAAAATATTTTCACTAACTCAATATCTTTTGTAGAAATTAAAAAATGTAAATCACATGAAATCTTGATTTTCATGTAATTTCCAGTACTTTCTATTTTTGAGGAGGCTACAAATACTTTTTAAAAATTACTAAGATTTTTCAAAAATGAATCTGTAGACTACACAAAATAATTTAGAAATTGTTTGCTAAGTGAAAACAAAACCTTCAAAGGTATTTATTCCTAAAAATGTGAGATTGAGTCACAGTGTATTTTTAGAATAACTGTAAGTCCCTCAGGGCTACAACATATACATCTCTGTCATACAGGAGGCTGAGATTACATCCACTTATAATATATCTCTGGATAGACTTTATTTTTCTAGTCAAAGGCATACATCTGCGTAAATATTTAGACAATAGAAATAAAAAAGATAAAACTTTCATATATAGTTCCTTGGGAAAAAAAGTTCTAAATCAAGGGCATACAACTTGTAGAGTTTGGAGTTTTGTTTCATTAAACTTTATGTCAGGCACATGATAGGAAATTGGAATCTGGTTAAAATCAGTTTGGATCCTGGCTTTACCATTATGCTCTGTGATTGTGGAAAATTTACTAAAAACTTAAACCTCACATCCTTATCAACAAAAATAAGCATTATATCCACCCAGATATAATGAGAATTAAATAATAATTATTTGTGAGGATTAATAATAGAATTATAATTTTATAGCTAACATTTATTAAAAGCTTATGATATGCCAAAATCTTTTACAAGTATTTTTAAATATATTGTCTCATTTAATTATCAGAGAACTTGGGGCAGGTGGGTGGCTCAGTCAGTTAAGCATCTGCCTTCAGCTCAGGTCATGATCCAAAGGTCCTATGATGGAGCCCCACATCAGGCTCCCTGCTCAGTGAGGAGCCTGATTCTCCCTCTGCCTTTGCTGTTCTCCCTGCTTATATGTTCTCTCTCTTTCTCTGTCAAATAAATGGATAAATAAAATCTTTAAAAAATTATCAGAGAACTCTGTGTAGATATTACAAAATCTATTTCATAGGTTAAAAAGTTTAGACTAAAAGAAAGTAAAAAAATGTCAAGTGATTTGCCCCAGATAATAATTTCCTCAATAGAATGTTCATAATATATGACACTATAACCAAATAAATAATTATTTAAAAAGTAGTTGTTTTCGCAGGAGTTAGAACATGATAGATACTCAATGAGTGTCATTGCTTTTCTACTTTTTTCATCAATAACTCAAAGGAGTTAGGACAGAGGGTATTGGCAACACTGAGACCAAGGATCAGTTATTTTGCCACATACTCCAAATCAAAGCAGAGGGAAGGACACACACTGTAAAATAATTAAGATAATTACTAGAAGTTAGTTAGTACTATTCAGAGATATGGTATCTACCTTAAAAACATTAGAGTCTTGACCCTTTCTCAAAACAAAAATGATTTGGTTCTTTTTAATATGATAGTGTTCATCTATTTCCAACACCTTAAGCCAAGGGAAATGTGTGCCTTTCCCCAAGAGATTTGGGAATAGTCAGTACTTTTTTATGTATTTATCACTAGGAAAGTGATAAGAATTGCTACAGATGATGCCTTTGCCTCAACCCCTCATCTCAGATTCTGAGGAGTGGGAGGGTAAGGCACTGTCTGTGAAAGGATCTTTCTTTCTTGATGTGACCAAGGGCTTCCCATCCCATCCCCCATCACAAAAACAAAATAAAACAAAATAAACAAACAAAGAATTGGTACAGAAATATATACTTTTCTTCCAAAAATGGGTCTAGGGGGTCATATAAACATGTTCATCTTCAGGTGCCTGGGTGGCTCAGTTGGTTAAGTCTCTGTCTTTTGCCTAGGTCATGATCCCAGGGTCCTGAGATCAAGCCCTGCATTGGGCTCCCTGCCCCATGGGGAGCCTGCTTCTCCCTTTCCCTCTCCCTGCTGCTCCCCTGATTGTGCTCTCTCTCTCTCTGTCAAATAAATAAATAAAAATCTTATTTAAAATAAGTTTATCTTATTATTTGAAGATAACCTATTTTTAAGTTTTGTCTAAAATTTAAATATCTTTCATCTGTTACTCCAGAGTCTATTTACATTGTGTTTATATTTCTACTCAGAATACCTCACATTTATAATTTTGGTTTCATTATTATTATTTCATGGCTTATATCTGTGTTAGGACAAATCTTTAAATTGTTTTCAGAATATTTTCCCATTTTTTATTTATCAAATCATTTAAATCTTATTCAATTTTGATCTATCAAGGAGTCATAACTTCAATATAAAAATATTAGTTCTTGGGGAGTTTCAAGATGGCGGAAGGCCAGGTGACCGCATGTCGGGGAGTTCCCTGAAGAAAGCTGAATTCCAGCAAAAAAAACACTACAGGACCACCATGAACACCCATGAAATCAACCTGAAATGTGATATTTCGCACTTCTGGATCACCACGGGAGACAAGGACCATCGACAAAAAGGTAGAAACAAGTAAGAGGGACTGGAGGCTTGCCCCCAGAGACAGGGGAGTGGGGGAGGAAGCCCGCAGAGCTGAACCATTGAAAACAAACTCCCCAAAACGA